>ML245467.1:19474-92225 GCA_005239495.1 Nicotiana undulata
GAACGGGGGGGGGGGGGGGGGAATTCCCCCTCGGTGTAGATAGGAACTTTTTTCTATCTTTTTTGTACTTCCTTTTTGTTGAACTCTTCTGTACCATCTTATGAATGTATATAAAAGAAAGATTTTTCTTGATTGCTTCTTCTTTGCCTTATGCTTTTCGTAATAATCTCGTTCTTTGAGCTATGCATTCGAGAGTTCTCATTGAATGGTTTCTTGGACTTCAACATATACACCTTTAGTGATAGATAGTGATAAGGTTTATTCGATAATGTTTGTTCGGGCTCGGGTGATCGAACCCTTGGGTTACGATGAGAATTCGAACTTTTAACACGTTGGCTTTTAGGCTATTTTATATCGGCCCTTAGGCTCTTTTGTATTGGCCCTTAGGCTCTTTTAAAGCGGCTATGATTTTCCCTTTTTTGCCAAAATATTTAAAAAAAATTGCGCCTTAGCATATATGTATATTTTTTGTTCTTCGAAGGTTCGATTGATCGGAACCTTATTTGTAATTTGTTTGTGTAAACATAATCGAATACCTCTTGAGGTTTTTTCGAAGGCTTATGTTATCAAAACCTTTAAATTATTCGAGGGCTGATTTTATCGAAGCCCCTTATCATTTGCTTTTGCCTAGGGTAGCCTGATTTAACCGATTTTTTCGAAGTGTTTGAAGGCCTTAGATTATGGCGGAAGTAGGACGTCTTAGAGCCGCATTATTTTGGCCGTGGCCTTTTTATGTGACCGTAGTATTTACCGTGGCCGTATCCTTTAGTGTGGCCGTAGCCCTCGAGTATGTCTCTCAAGCTTGTTTCCCGATGATATTTCGAACTTGTTTGAAATGGCAGTCCCCGAGTATGATGGCCTTGGCCGTTACATCGAGGGATGTCTCTTTGAGGTCTTATGCGTTTAAGTTTGCATAGTTCGAGCATTTGTACTATCGACGGTAGTCCTCGAGTAGTCGAGATGTACTTAAATTTGGCTTTTGAGCCTTTTTCCATATAGAACTGTAAGTATGGAGCAACAAATTTCTTCAAGACATGAGACGTTTAATAGAAAAGCTGCTTCTTTCAATAACTTGTACATGTATACATGTTTTGCCTTCGAGGTTCGATAATCCTACATGGATACGATTCCTTAGACCGTTTGGCCCATTACAAAGTTTTCCTATTGAGGCCCTCTTAGGCGTGACGTATGCCAGTCCCCGAGGGGTGATTCCCTCCAGTATCCGAGGTTGATTGAAAAGAAGCCTTGGATTGTTGTTGAATTCCCCTTAGGTAGCATATAAATGTTGCCTCCTTAAAAACCTTGCCGCAAAAACCCATTTGCGATAAAATCCGATCTAAGGGAAAAAGAGTGCAACACATGCTTTAAAACATAAGTTCTTCGAGCTGAAGGATGCCTCGATGCCTTCGATCGAACACCTGCAAAGAGTTAGTCTTAAATATAAATGGAAAAAAGGGAGAATGTCATGTCTTAGCAATAATATCGTTTGAGTAGTGATATATTCCAATTGTTTGGTAGTTGCTCGCCTTCCATTGTGCTAAGTTTGTAAGATCCCTTCCCTACGAATTTGATGACTCGGTACGGTCCATCCCAATTGGGGCCTAGCTTCCCTTTGTTGGGTCTCGCTTATTAAGGGTGACTTTCCTTAGAACTAAGTCATTGACTCCGAAATGGTGAAGGTTCTCCCTTCTGTTATAATACCTCTCGATCCTTTGCTTTTGTGCAGCCATTCGAACAAGTGCGGCTTCACGTTTTTCATCTAGTAGTTCGAGACAAGTGTTCATAGCCTCGTGGTTCGAATCCTCGGTAGTATGCTGAAACCTGATGCTAGGTTCTCCGACCTCGATCGGAATCAACGCTTCTGACCCATACACCAAAGAGAACGGGGGTTCCCTTGTGCTTGATTTCGACGTTGTTCGATATGCCCATAGTACCTTGGGCAATACTTCTCTCCGTTTATGTCACGACCCAAAACCTTTTTTTCCCAGTCGTGATGGCGCCTATCGTGGAACTAGGCAATCCTACACTCTTAACCAATTCGTTTCCTGTCATAACAATATTTAAATATTAACCTTTTTCCATCAGAGAGACCAAAATAAAAGATAGAGTCAAACTCAAAATACTGTAAAAAGAGAAATCCCCAAAATCTGGTGTCACTAAGTCATGAGCCATACTACAACTGTGCCAAAATACATCAAGACAAACAATTGTCTCAAAAACAAGTAACAAAATACACAAAGGAAGATAGGGAAGGAGAAAGGCGGGTCTGCGATCGCCAAGCAACTACCTCGCTCTCTACGAAGATGAACCACAACAAAGATCAGCTGGCACTATCATAACCTGAGATACCTGAACCTGCACACAAAGTGCAGGGGGTAACGTGAGTACACCAACTCAGTAAGTAACAAGCCCAAACTGTAGGCTTAGAGGTAGTGACAGACTAAACCTCCACATTTATAACATAACCAATGTACAAAATTTAGGCATGCTTCCAGTTAACTAGACAACTCGAGGTGATAAGACAAGTACAGTTCTGAACAGTTTAACATATATAACTCAATGTATTCTACATGCCAATGCACCAACAGTATGGAATGCACAATGTTCTTCCACTCTCAAATACTCGTCTACTCAGTACTGTATATGGCTTGCGTGGCCCAGGGAAGATCCATCCCAAAATATATATATATACACATCAGACAGAAGTCACTCAGTACTGCGGAAGGCCGATTCAGCCCTATGGAGAAGATCCATCTCCAGATAATGATATACCTCACAACCACTCGGTAATGTATATGGCTTAACAACTCAGGGAAGATTCTTCCCAGAATAAGTATACACATCACTGGTATTAGTCGATCAGTACCGAGGAAACATGCCAATCCAACCTCATGGAGAAGATCCATCTCCAAATATAAACACTTTGGACAAGATCCATGTCCAGGGAAGCTCCATCCCTCAAATATCACCGCGCTCACTGGGAGTGTGTTACAGACTCCGGAGGGGCTCCTACAGCCCAAGCGCTATCATAAGCCAGATCCCGGCATAATCAATATAACATGCTGCGGCGTGCAACCCGATCCCATATGTGTCACTCAATATCAGGCTTTCGGCCTCACTCAGTCATCACTCTCCAGTCCCGCTCACATGGGCTCACAATGCATGACTAGACCGAATCAATGATATAATGTGCAAAACAACGATTTTCGAGACTAAGACATGATATGATATGAAATGATAGGACTGAGTACATAATATCAATGAAACACATGAGATGACAGAAATAGACAACCATTCGGGTCTCAACAATATCGGCGTGAACCTTAACATAATATTATGCATGATTTCTAGCATGTTTGCATTAATCACATTGATAGAAGCATATATAGCATCAAGAAAGAACCACTAAACGGTGCCATGGAATGAACCAGGTCACAAGTCTCACGGTGCATGCCCGCACGCCCGTCACTTGGCATGTGCGTCGCCCAATTCTAATCACACAATATGTAGTTCGGGGTTTCGAACCCTCAAAACCAAGTTTGGAAGCGTTACATACCTTAATCAAGCCAAAACTATATTCCGCAATGCCCTTGCCGCTAGACTCGGCCACAAATCACCCCGAATCTAACCAAAATCAATATTATATCATTAATATATGCTAAAGGAATGAAGCCCATATCAAAATTATCAAATCACATCACAAATCTCGAATTGGGCCAAACCCGACCCTCGTGCCCACGACTCGGAATCCGACAGAAATTACAAAACTAAAATACTTATTCACTCACAAGTCTATCCATATAAAAAGTTTTAAATTATGACATCAAATGGCCATCCAAATCCCCAAAAGTACTCTCTAATGTTTCACCCCAAATTCCAAAATTAAATGATAAAAATCAATACATAATCATGGAATTAAACCAAATTTGAGTGAAGAACACTTTCCCCAGTCACTCCTCTAAAAATGCCCTCCAAAATCGCCTTCTCCCGAGCTCTCTATTACATTTTGAAATTATGGACTCAAACCCTCGTTTTTGAAATTAAACATTCTGCCCAGATGCCTTCCTCTTCGCGAACGCGGTAGCTCTTTCGCGTTCGCGAAGAACAAACTTCCTTAGAACAAAATTCCCTCCTTCGCAAACGCAAGATCCCACTCGCGAACGCGAAGACCACTCAGCTCGACCCTACGCGAACAGAACACTCCTCGCGAACGCATAAGCTTAGTTGCTTGAAGCTCCACATGACCGTTGACTCTACGTGAACGCAATGCCCAGGTCGCGAACGCATAGCCTTAAACTCATGAACCTTCACAAACGCGGGACCTACATCGTGAACGCGAAGAACAACCCAGCTTCCTCACTCAACACCCCTTCGCGAACGCGAAGAAGGATTTCTCTGCAACAAAAACCAGAAAATCTGCCAAATACCAAAACCAAGAATTGGTCCGTTAGCCACCCGAAACTCACCTGAGGCCCTCATCCAAACATGCCAACACATCCCATAACATCATTAAAACTTATTCGATCCTTAGAAAACCTCAAAACAACACCAAAATACCAAATCAACCTCGGATTCAAGCTTAAGAACTTAGAGACTTCCAAATTCCACAAACAACATTGAAACCTACCAAACCACCTCCGAATGACCTGAAATTTTGCACACATGTCAAAAATTACACTACGGACCTACTTCAATTTTTGTAATTCCATTCCGACTCCGATAGAAAATTTTCCACTACCGAGCAAAAATCACCAAAGATCCAAATTCGCCAATTCAAGCCTAATTCTACCAGGGACCTCCGAACAACATTCTGAACACCCTCCTAAGCCCCACATCACCTAACGAAGCTATACAAACCATAAAAACCACATTCCGAGATCATATACCTATAAGTCTACTTTTGGTTGACTTCTCCAACTATTTAACCAAGTTAAGAGACTAAGTGTCTCATTTCTCACCACAACCACTTCGAACCCGAGCCAACCAACTCAACACAAATAGAGCTCATCAACAAATAATGAAGCAGAAATGAGGGAAAACTGGCTAAACGGTCGGAATGACCGGCCGGGTCATTACAATTTCCCTTTAGCATCATTCAATCTCTTCTTCATGTTTTAAATGATAGTTTTGTTTGTGGATTCAGCCTAACCATTTGCGCTTGAGTAATAGGGAGTTGATAGAATCCTTTTGATTTTGTGGTCTTCGAAGAACTTCGTCACTTTGCTGCCGATAAACTGCTTCTCGTTTTCACATACTATTTCGGAGGGTATCCCGAACTGACACACGATGTGATCCCATATTAAGTCGATGACTTCTTTTTCTCTTACTTTCTCGAAGGTCTGTGCTTCTACCAATTTTGAAAAGTAGTCAGTCATAAACAAGATGAATTTAGCTTTACCTGGTGCCATTGGTAGGGGGACGATGATGTCCATCCCCTATTTCATGAATGGCTACGGAGATAGGACCAAATGAAGTTGTTCACCGGGCTGATGGGATCATCGGTGCAAATCTTTGGCATTTGTCACACCTTTAAACTAACTCCTTATTATCTCTTTCCATGCTATCCCAGTAATATCCTACTCTAGTTACTTTGCGAATCAAATTGTCGGCACCAGAATGGTTCCTATAAGTGCCTTTGTGGATTTCTCGCAATACATAATCGGTGTCCCCTGGTCCTAAGCATACTGCCAATGGTCCGTCGAAGGTTCTTCTATAAAGTGTTCCATTTTCATCAAGCGTGAATCGAGCTGCTTTAGCTCGTAGGGCTCTCGACTCTTTTGGGTATGAGGGGACAATATCATCTTCCTCGACCGATGACCCCAAGTTCGCAAGTGCATCGGCCTCACTGTTCTGCTCTCGAGGTATATGGTCTAGCGTCCATGCTTTGAAACGGTGCAATGTTACTTGTAGTTTGTCCAAATACCTTTGCATTCTATCTTCTCAAACATCGAAGCTTTTGTTTACTTGGTTTACCACCAAAAGAGAGTCACATTTTACCTCTATGATGTAACGACCCGACCGGTCGTTTTGCGTATTAGGACCCTGTTTCCCTAAATAAAACTTCCCATAGCGGCTTCTCGTGATTTATGACTTGCGGGGATGGGTGGTTCGGGATTTGGAAGTGTTTAGAGTGCTATAGGAACACTTGGTTGCTTAAGGTTGGCCTTTTTGGCAAAATTTGACTTTGGTCAAAATTTTAGCAAACGACCTCGGAATTGAGTTTTGACAGTTTCAGTAGCTTTGTATGATGATTTCGGACTTGGGCATATGTTTGGAATAGGTTTTCGATGATCCGGGTGCATTTCGGCGCCCAATATGGAATATAGGATTTCCTTAAGTTTGAAATTTAGTTTGGAACGTGATTTTATGTTATCGAGGTCCGAACGGAATTCCGAGATAGGGGATAGTTCTATTATGTCATTTATGACTTTCCTGCAAAATTTGAAGTCATTCCGAGTAGTATAGGTCGGTTCGGCGCATCGTTATAGTAATTAAGAACTTGAAGTTCTTAAGTTTGATTCAATTTGGTTTTGGGGTCAAATTCTGAGTTTTGGTTGTTGTTTTTCACGTTCCGGAAATTCTAGCGAGTCCGTATCATGAATACAGACTTGCCAGTGCCTTTGGACGGGGTCTCAAGGGGCTCGGGTGAGTTTTGGACCCCCGGAAGCTATATTCAAGAAACCAGAAATTTCTCTATCTGGCTTCCTTCTTCGCGATCGCGGAAGGGGGGGGNTGAATGCTTTATGCGTTCGCGAATCCCCCTCCGCGATCGCGATGTGTTGGGTCCCTGACCTTCGCGATCGCACCCTCCTCTCCGGATTTGTGATGTGTTGGATCCCTGACCTTCGCGATCGCACCCCGGTCTCCGCGTTCGCATAGTGGTAGGACGGGACCAGGCCCGTTTACTCTTCGCGTTCGCATGATATCCGCCGCATTCAAAGAGGTCTAGCTGGCTAGCCTTCGCGATCGCGGGCCCATTACCGCGTTCGCATAGAAGGGCCTCAGGGGCCTGGGCCATTGGCCTTCGCGATCGTGGGCCCCCTGTCGCGATCGCGATGAAGGGGCAGTTGTGCAGTTCGTTTTCTTTAATATACGAGATTTTACTCCCTTCTTTCATTTTTCCATCACCATTAGAGACTTTGAAGCTTGGAGAAAATATCCCACGACCTAGTTACTAAAGAGGTAAGTTAGTTCCACTCTAGTACTAGTTTCAAACATGACTTACTAGTTAAATTTCCTACTAAATTATAAAAAATCAAGAATTGGGTAGTACTTAGGGTTCTTGAGTAAAATTGGTGAATTGTCCATTTATTGTTATGAATTCAAGTAGAAATCACATATTAATGATCCTTAGGCTATGGGTGAGTGATTCCTTCGAGTATTCGAGCGTGCGGGCCCGGGGTTGAATTTTGGGAATTTCTCAAGAATGATGAATTATTGAATAAATAGGATAATTTCCCTCCTTTGAGCATAAATTGATATAATTGTACCATAATTGGGTAGTTACGAGTCATCGAGTGTAGAGTTCGGAGTTTCGGGTGCATCCTTGGTCCGAGGGGTAAATTCGACGCGAGGTGAGTCTCCTTTCTAACCTTGTAAGAGAGAACTGTCCCCATAGGTGATTTATATGCTATGTGCACTTGTTTTGGGGAATACGTGCGTACAAAGTGACGAGAGTCCGTACGTAGCGGCTATTATTGTAATGCCCGGGTAGTTAGGCCCACAACATTCCTTATATTCTTCCTTGAAACGTCATATGTGTTATAAGCTCATGTTATGCCTAGCATTGATTCTTTGAGATTTCATGGATTTGGATAATTGGAAGGAAATTGTTATGGAATGTAAGTTTTAATGATATTGTATGTGCTTGTAACTGCTTCGCAATTTACATTCTGCGAGCGGAGTGTGATTTCCCCCACTCTCATGGGAGCGGGCCGTACGCCACACCGGATTTCAAGGTGCACTGACGGGCCGTTCGATCCTCGGCAGTGCACCTGAGAGATTATACTATGGTAAGAATTCACTTATGGGACGGGCCATTCGATCCTCGGCAGTGCACCTGAGAGATTATACTATGGTAAGAATTCACTTATGGGACGGGCCATTCGATCCTCGGCAGTGCACCTGAGAGATTATACTATGGTAAGAATTCACTTATGGGACGGCCCGTTCGATCCTCCGCAGTGCATAGATATTATCCTTATGACTCCGGCCGGTTGTCCTATCCTTGTGTGCGCATGACTATTTGGTACTGTTTCAGTGATATTGGCTCGACAGATACTTAGGAACAAGGAAAGTGCACATTGTTGCCTATTTTCAGTAGTTTTTCCTGGATTTCTGTACTTGAAATGTACCTGTTGCTTACTGTTTTCCATGTCTACTGCATACCATTATATCCTGCTTTATATTATTACTGTTGGACCTTAGTGAGTATCGAGTCGACCTCTCGTCACTACTTCTTCGAGATTAGACGGGATACTCACTGGGTACATATTTATTTAATATGTACTCATGCTGCACTTCTGTACTTAATTGTACAGGTTCTGAGGCTGGTACTTCTGGTTATCAGACCGAAGCTAGATATTGACCGTAGTGGACCTGACTTCACGGTGAGCTTCTTTTCTTCTGGTGATCCCCGACAGCACCATGGAGTTTCCTTACTTTTGTTTCCCGTATATTTATTCGGACAGTGGGATTGTGTATTCTATCTTTTGGTTATCCTATTAGTATGCCCGTGACACTCGTGACACTGGTTCCTGGCACCCACGTGTAGTGGTTATTTTGGGATTTTGGGTTGTATATATATATATGCTCGTCTTTTGGCTCTCACTTCTTTACCGCTATTTTATCTACCACTGGGTTATGATCTTTCGATATCCTGTTTTAACCTGTTAAATTCAGTAATTTGGGTGAACTAATTAATCAAATAAAAAGGAACACTCCGTGAAATTTATGTTGGCTTGCCTGACCCCGTTGTTGGGCGCCATCACGACCTGAGTTAGGATTTTGGGTCGTGACATGGTTGTATCAGAGCTCTAGGTTCACGTAAGTCTCACGAGTCACGGGCAGGCGCAGTAGTGTCTTGCGAATCGGTACGGAGACATCTGTACTTATCTTCAGGAGGCTATCGATGACATACTCAAACTTGTTCTTCTATTCTCTCACAGATGGTGAGGACGCGTGCATCCGATGTTCCTGATCCGGGAGATGCCGCTAACCCCGCCGATCGAGGTCGTGGTAGAGGCAGGGGTAGAGCATCTGCCCGAGGTAGGGGACGATGGCGTCCCAAAGCTATACCAGTCACACCACCAGGGGACCGTATCATAGAGGAGCAGGACTAGGTGACTCCAGTAGCTCCTGCTCCAGTAGACTTCATGACGGCGCCACGCTTCTAGGAGGTCATGGGCCGTATGATGAGATTCATGGACACCATGTCCTAGGCTGCCCTATTTCCAGCAGATCTTGCCACTTCTCAAGCGGGAGGGGGAGTCTAGATCCCTACCGCTCAGGCCGCAGGACAGGCAGCAGCAGTACACCATACCCCGGGTACACCGCCCGTGGGGAAGATCCAACCTGTAGCAGCAGCACCAGAGCCCAGGCAAGTTGATGAGGGCGATCAACAGAAGATGTTGGATAGATGGACTCGACTACGCCCTACAGTCTTCAGGGGTAAGCAAGGTGAGGATGCCTAGGACTTCATCGATAGATGCAGGGACAGACTGCACAACATAAGGATCTTGGAGTCTCATGGGATCGATTTCACTACATTCCAGTTAGAGGGCAGAGCTCGCAGGTGGTGGCAGTCTTATATACTCAGCAGGTCAACAGGTTCTCCTCCGGTTACTTGGGAGCAATTCACACATATGTTCTTGGACAGATATATTCCACCCTCTGAGAGGGAAGAGCTGCGGCGTCAGTTTGAGCAGCTAGAGTAGGGGCAGATGCCAGTGATGGATTATGAGGCCAGGTTTTCAGAGCTATCTCGCCATGTACTCATGATACTGCCTACAGATGCCGAGAGAGTGCAGAGGTTCGTAGCATGATTGCATCCGGGTATTAGGTCCACCATGGATCAAGAGGTGGAGATGGGTACTCCTTATCAGCTCGTAGTGGAGACTTCTCACAGGATCGAGGGTTATCAGTCGAGGAGTAGGGAGCAGGGTCAACAGGACAAGAGGGCCAGGTTCTCAGGGGATTTCAGGGATGCTCCAACTAGGAGCAGAGGTCAGTTCGGGGGTGGTCAGCCCAGTAGGCCTTCATATTAAGCACCTCCACTACCTCCTAGAGGTGGTTTAGTGAGGCCTCAATTCAGTGCCATGCCAGAGCGTTCCTACCATCCTCCGACCATTCGGGGTTCTTCTTCGGGGCAGCAGGCTATGGTACCTAAAGGTTGCTATGAGTATGGGGATGTGGGTCATATGCAGAGACATTCTCCTAGGCTTCGAGGCAAGGCAGTGCAGCAGGGTTATCAGCCTATGCGTCCAACACCAGCAGTCCAGCCACCTAGAGGTGGAGGACAGGCCGGCAGGGGTCGTCCTAGAGGGGGAGGCCGTTCAGGGGGAGATCAGTCAGCTCCTATTCACGCTGGGGGAGCTCAGTCTTCAAGTGCTCCAGATAGATTTTATGCTATTCCGGCCAGAGCAGATGTAGTGTCCTCAGACGCCATGATCACATGTATTGTTTCAGTATGTGGTAGAGAGGCTTCAGTACTATTTAATCCAGGATCCACATATTCATATGTTTTAGTACTATTTACTCATTTTCTGAATGTTCCTTGTGAGTCCTTGGGTTCTCCCATACATGTGTCCCCTCCTGTGGGCAATTCTGTGGTGGTAGACCGGATCCATAGGTCTTGTGTGATTACCTTCTGTGGGTTCGAGACCAGAGTAGACCTCTTATTGCTCGACATGGTTGATTTCGAGGTCATTCTAGGCATGGATTGGCTCTCTCCTTATCATGGCGTACTGGATTGCCATGCCTAGATAGTTACTTTAGCCATGCTGTCACCGAGGCTGGAGTGGAGGGGTTCTTCAGTTAGTGCATCCAACCGGGTCATTTCTTTCATGAAGGCTCGGTATATGGTCGAGAAGGTTTGTTTGGCTTACCTTGCTTATGTGCGGGACACCACCGCCGAGTCTCCGACTATTGATTCGGCGCCAATTGTTCGAGAGTTTGCCGATGTATTTCCTTTAGATCTTCCAGGCATGCCTCCAGATCGAGATATTGATTTCTGTATTGATTTGGCTCCAGATACTCAGCCCATTTCTATTCCCCCGTACCGTATGGCTCCTAAGGAGTTGAAAGAGTTGAAGGAGCAGCTTGATGAGTTGTTGGCTAAGGGGTTTATCATGCCGAATGTATCGTCGTAGGGTGCTCCAGTCCTATATGTGAAGAACAAGGATGGGTCTATGCAGATGTGTATTGATTATCGCCAGTTGAATAAGGTAATCATTAAGAACAAGTATCCTCTATCGTGCATTGATGATCTGTTTGACCAGTTGTAGGGTGCTCGTGTGTTTTCTAAGATTAATTTGAGATCAGGTTATCATCAGTTGAAGATTCAGGCCTTAGATATTCCGAAGACGACATTTCGTACCAGATATGGCCATTATGAGTTCCTGGTGATGTCCTTTGGTTTGACTAATGGCCCAACAACGTTCATGGACTTGAAGAATAGGGTATTCAGGCCTGACATCTTGATTTATTCGCGGAGCCTGGGTGAACCTGAGCACTATTTGGGAGTTGTACTCCAGACCTTGCGGGAACAGAAGCTATATGCTAAGTTCTCCAAGTGTGAGTTCTGGTTAGAATCTCTGGATTTCTGGGGCATGTGGTATCCAGATAGGGTATCAAGGTTGATCCATAGAATATTGAGGCAGTACAGAGTTGGTCGCGTCCTACTTCAGCTACAGAGATCAGGAGCTTTTTGGGCGTAGCAGGCTATTATCGCCGATTCGTGGAGGGGTTCTCCTCTATTGCAGCTCCACTGACTAGATTTACTCAAAAGAATTCCCCATTTTGATGGTCCGACGAGTGTGAGGCGAGATTTCAGAAGCTCAAGTAAGCATTGACCTCAACACCAGTTTTGACATTGCCTTCCGATTCTGGGATGTATACGGTGTATTGCGATGCTTCACGCATTGGGTTGGGATGTGTGTTGATGCAGGATGGGAGAGTTATTGCTTATGCTTCGCGCCAGCTGAAGGTTCATGAGAAGAATTACCCTGTGCATGACTTGGAGTTGGCGGCGATTAATCATTCCTTGAAGATTTTGAGGCACTACTTGTATGGTGTGTCCTGTGAGGTTTATACAGACCACCGCAGTTTGCAGCACTTGTTCAAGCAGAGGGATCTTAATTTGAGGCAGCACAGGTGGCTTGAGTTGTTGAAGGACTATGATATCACTATTCTTTATCATCCGGGCAAGGCGAATGTGGTAGCAGATGCCTTGAGCAGGAGGGCAGAGAGTATGGGTAGCTTGGCCTACATTGCAGCTGAGGAGAGACCTCTAGCCTTGGACATTCAGTCCTTGGATAATCGCCTTGTGAGATTAGATCTTTCAGAGCCTCGTCGAGTTCTATCTCAGTCTTCATTATTGGGAGAGATTAAGGCTCGACAGTTTGATGATCCGTGCTTTGCAGAGCTTCGGAAGACAATGGTCCAGGGTAGGGCCAAGGAGGTTACCTTGGGCGAGGATGGTGTTTTGAGACTCCAGGGTCGTTTGTGTAGTCCTGATGTTGATGGCCTAAGGGAGAGGATTTTAGCGAAGGCACACAATTCTCAGTACTCTATTCATCCGGGTGCGACAAAGATGTATCCTGATTTGAAGCAGCATTACTGGTGGAGGCGGATGAAGAAGTACATTGTGCAGTATGTGGCTAGGTGTCTTAATTTCCAGCAGGTTAAGTACGAGCATCAGAGGCTAGGAGGCCTACTCCAGTAGATGCCCATTCATGAGTGGAAATGGGATCACATCAGTATGGACTTCGTGGTTGGGTTGCCTCGTACTTTGCGGAAGGTTGACGCTGTTTGGGTCATTGTGGATAGATTGACCAAATCAGCGCATTTCATTCCTATGGATACTACTTACACTTCTGAGAGGCTAGCCCAGATCTACATTCGGGAGATTGTCCTGTTGCACGGTGTGCCGGTGTCTATTATATAGAATCGAGGTCCTCAGTTCACCTCACACTTCTGGAGAGCATTGCATAGTGAGATGGGCACTCAGATAGATCTCAACTCAGCATTTCACCCTCACACTGATGGCCAGTCGGAGCGTACAATTTAGATATTGGAGGATATGCTCAGGGCATGTGTGCTTGATTTTAGGGGGTCAGTGGGATCAGTTCTTGCCTTTGGCAGAGTTTGCGTACAATAATAGTTATCAGTCCAGCATCGAGATGGCTCAATTTGAGGCTTTGTATGGTCAGCGGTGTCGTTCTCCTATCGGGTGGTTTGAACCTGGCGAGGCTAAGTTATATGGCATGGATCTTGTGAGAGATGCTTTGGAGAGGGTGAAGATAATTCAGGAGAGGCTCTGCACAGCTCAGTCTAGACATAAGAGTTACGCGGACCAGAGGGCGCGAGATGTAGCATTTATGGAGGGAGATAAGGTTCTGCTGAAGGTTTCTTCAATGAAGGGAATTATGAGATTCGGGAAGAAGGGCAAGCTGAGCCCCAGGTTTATAAGTCCTTTCGAGATGTTGAGGCGAGTCAGAGAGGTTGCTTATGAGCTATCTTTACCTCCCGCCTTATCAGGAGTTCATCCGGTCTTCCATGTATCCATGCTCCGGAGTTATCACGCCAACTTTTCTCACGTGGTTGATGTCAGCACTATTCAGTTGAATTAGAAGTTGGGCTACGAGGAGGATCCAATTGCTATTATTGATAGGCAGGACCACCAGTTGAGGTCCAAGAGAGTTTCTGCGGTAAAGGTCCAGTGGAGGGGCCAACTAGCTGAGGAGGCGACTTGGGAGTCCGAGGAGGACATGCAGAGCAAATATCCAAAGCTATTCAACACTTCAGGTACGATTCTAGACCCGTTCGAGGGCGAACATTTGTTTAAGAGAGGGAGAATGTAACGACCCGACCGGCTGTTTTGCGTATTAGGACCGCGTTTACCTAAATAAAACTTCCCATAGTGGCTTCTCGTGATTTATGACTTGCGGGGATGGGTGGTTCGGGATTTGGAAGTGTTTAGAGTGCTATAGGAATACTTGGTTCCTTAAGGTTGGCCTTTTTGGCCAAATTTGACTTCGGTCAATATTTTAGCAAACGACCTCAGAATTGGGTTTTGACTGTTTCAGTAGCTTCGTATGATGATTTCGAACTTGGGCGTATATTCGGAACGGGTTTTCGATGACCCGGGAGCATTTCAGCGCCCAATATGGAAATCAGGATTTCCTTAAGTTTGAAATTTGGTTTGGAACGTGATTTTATGTCATTTCGGCGCATCATTATAGAAATCAAGAACTTGAAGTTTTTAAGTTTGATTCAATTTGGTTTTGGGGTCAAATTCCTAGTTTTGTTGTTTTTTTTCACGTTCCGGAAATTCGAGCAAGTCCGTATCATGAATACAGACTTGCCAGTGCCTTTGGACGGGGTATCGAGGGGCTCAGGTGAGTTTTGGACCCCCGCAAGCTAAATTTAAGAAACTAGAAATTTCTCTATCTGGTTTCCTTCTTCGCGATCGCAGAAGGGGGGGAGGGGGGAGGGGGCATTCGCAAAGAAGGAGTTGGGCTGGGCGGCTGAATGCTCTATGAGTTCGGGAAGCCCCCTCCGCGATCGTGATGTGTTGGGTCCCTGACCTTCGTGATCGCTCCCTCCTCTCCGCGTTCACGATGTGTTGGATCCCTGACCTTCGCGATCGCACCACGATTTCCGTGTTCGGTAGTGGTAGGACGGGACCATGACCGTTTACTCTTCGCATTTGCATGATGTCTGCCGTGTTTGCGGAGGTCTAGCCGGCTAGCCTTCACGATCACTGGCCCCTTACCGCGTTCTCATAGACGGGCCTCAGAGGCCTGGGCCATTGGCCTTCGCGATCGCGGGTCCCCTGTCGCGATCGCGATGAAGGGGCAACTGGGCAGTTAATTTTCTTTAAAATATGGGATTTCACTCCCTTCTTTCATTTTTCCATCAGCATTAGAGACTTTGAAGCTTGGAGAAAATATCCCACGACCTAGCTACTAAAGAGGTAAGTTAATTCCACTTTAATACTAGTTTCAAACATGAATTGCTAGTTAAATTCCCTACTAAATCATTAAAAATCAAGAATTGGGTAGTACTTAGGGTTCTTGAGGAAAATTGGTGAATTCTTCGTTTATTGTTATGAATTCAAGTAGAAATCACATATTAATGATCCTTAGGCTATGGGTGAGTTATTCCTTCGAGAATTTTTGGAATTCGAGCGTGCGGGCCCGGGGTTGAATTTTGGAAATTTCTCAAGAATGATGAATTATTGAATAAATAGGATAATTTCCCTCCTTTGAGCAAAAATTGATATAATTGTACCCTGTTTGGCTAGTTAGGAGTCCTCGGGTGTAGAATTCGGAGTTTTGGGCGCATCCTTGGTCCGATGGGTAGATTCGACACGAGGTGAGTCTCCTTTCTAACCTTGTAAGAGGGAATTGTCCCCATAGGTGATTTATATGCTATGTGCACTTTTTTTGGGGGCTACGTGCGTACAAAGTGACGAGAGTCCGTACGTAGCAACTATTATTGCAATGTCCGGGTAGTTAGGCCCACAACATGCCTTATATTCTTCCTTGAAACGTCATATGTGTTATAAGCTCATGTTATGCCTAGCATGGATTCTCTGAGATTTCATGGATTTGGATAATTGGAAGGAAATTGTTATGGAAGGTAAGTTTCAATGATATTGTACGTGCTTGTGACCGCTTCACAATTTACATTCTGCGAGCGGAGTGTGATTTCCCCCACTCTCATGGGAGCGGGCCGTACGCCACGACGGATTGCAAGGTGCACTTTTAGGATGGGCCGTTCGATCCTCGGTAGTGCACCTGAGAGATTATACTATGGTAAGAATGCACTTATGGGACGGGCCGTTTGATCCTCGGCAGTGCATAGATATTATCCTTATGACTCCGGCAGGTTGTCTTATCCTTGTGTGCGCATGACTATTTGGTACTGTTTCAGTGATATTGGCTCGACAGATACTTAGGAACAAGGAAAGTGTACATTGTTGCTTATTATCAGTAGTTTTTCCTGGATTTCTGTACTTGAAATGTACCTGTTGCTTACTGTTTCCCATGTCTACTGCATACCATTATATCCTGCTTTATATTATTACTGTTGGACCTTAGTGAGTATCGAGTCGACCTCTCGTCACTACTTCTTTGAGATTAGACGGGATACTCGCTGGGTACATATTTATTTAATATGTACTCATGCTGCACTTCTGTACTTAATTGTACAGGTTCTGAGGCTGGTGCTTCTGGTTATCTGATCGAAGTTAGATATTGACCGTAGTGGACCTGACTTCACGGTGAGCTGCTTTTCTTCTGGCGATCCCCGGTAGCACCATGGAGTTTCCTTACTTTTGTTTCCTGTCTATTTATTCGGAGTGGGATTGTATATTCTATCTTTTGGTTATCCTGTTAATATGTCCGTGACACTCGTGACACTAGTTCCAAGCACCCACACGTAGTGGTTATTTTGGGATTTTGGGCTGTATATATATATATGCTCGTCTTTTGGATCTCGCTTCTTTACAACTATTTTATCTACCACTGGGTTATGATCTTTCGATATAATATTTTAACCTGTTAAATTCAGTAATTTGGGTGAACTAATTAATCAAATAAAAAGGAACACTCAGTGAAATTTATGTTGGCTTGCCTGACCCCGTTGTTGGGCGCCATCACGACATGAGTTAGGGTTTTGGGTCGTGACATATTACCTCTGCTCCCAAGCTTTTGGCTAATTCGAGACCTGCAATCATGGCCTCATAGTCGGCCTTATTGTTAGTTATTCTAGATGTTTTGATAGATTGTCTAATGATATCGACCGTAGGTGGTTTTAAAACAATCCTAGCCCGGACCCTTTCACATTTGAGACGCCATCTGTGAAGAGGGTCCATATCCCCGAGGATGTACCCGACGAAGTCTGCTAAAAATTTGAGACTTGATGGCTGTTCGGGGTTGATACTCGATATCGTACCCTCCAAGCTCGGTGGCCCACTTGGCTAACTAGCCCGATACCTCGGGCTTATGAAAAACATTTCGAAGTGGGTACGTAGTTAACATACATATGGGATGACACTGAAAGTATGGTTTTAACTTTATAGATGTGCTTATTAGTGCAAGTGCTAACTTTTCTAAATGCGGAAACCTGGTTTCAGCATCTCCTAAGGTTTGACTTACATAATAATCAGGAACTTGTGTACCTTGTTCTTCTCAAACCAGCACGCCACTCACCGCTACCTCGGACATGGCCAAGTATAAATAAAGTTTTTTGCCTTCCTTCAGAGTGTGAAGAACGGGTGGGCTCGACAAGTACCGCTTTAACTCCTCCAACGCTTGCTGACATTACAGAGTCCATGCGAAGTCATTCTTCTTTTTCAGAAGGGAGAAGAATTGGTGGCTCCGATCCGATGACCTAGAGATAAATCGGCCTAGAGAAGCTATCCGCCCGGTTAGTCGTTATATGACCTTAACACTATACACGACTATGATTTCTTCGATGGCTTTAATTTTGTGGGGGTTAATCTTGATCCCATGTTCGATACTATGAAGCCCAAGAACTTGCCCGAGCCAACCCCAAAGGCACATTTCTCCGGGTTGAGTTTCATGTTGTATTTTCTTAAAGATCTCGAACGTTGCCTGCAAATGAGTCAAATGGTCCTCTACGCACTGGGACTTAACTAGCATGGAATCAATATAAACTTCCATAGATTTGCCTATCTGTTGTTTGAACATCTTATTAACTAGGCGTTGGTATGTAGCCCATGAATTTTTTTTATCCCGAAGGGCATTACATTGTAGCAATATGTTCCATACTTCGTGATAAACAAAGTCTTTTCCTGGTCCTCCGGATTCATTTGAATTTGATTGTACCCGGAGTAGGCATCGAGAAAAATAAGGATCTCGTGGCCGGCCGTGGCGTCGATCAAATGATCGACGTTAGGCAGTGGGAAAGAGTCTTTAGGGAAAGCCTTGTTCAAATCTTTGTAATCTACACACATTCTAAGTTTGTTTCCCTTTTTAGGGACTACTACTACATTGGCTAGCCACTCGGGGTATTTTACTTCCCTAATGGACCCTATTTTGAGAAGTTTAGTTACCTCGTCCTTTATGAACGCGTGCTTCACCTCGAACTGGGGCCTTCTCTTTTGCTTCACCGGTTTAAATCTGGGGTCGACACTCAGTCGATGGGTGGTTATCTCTGGTGGGATCCCCATCATATCTAAGTGGGACCAAGCAAAGAAATAAATGTTATCGATAAGGAGTTGATGAGGTTTTTCCTAAGTTTGGGGGTTAATCTCGTTCCTATGTATACCTTTCATTCTGGTAGATGCTCGATCAATATCACCTGCTCTAGTTCCTCGATCGTGGACTTTGTCGCATCTGATTCCTCGGGGGGAGGGGAGGGAGGGGGGGTTAAGGAAATCCTCGGCCACCTGTTCCTCGGGCTCAATCGAAGGTATGGACTATGATTGCTATTTAGCCACCTGTTTGTCCTTGATGCTCGACTTCTCCGATGTAGAGGGAGCCGATGCTGGTGTCAAGTCATGGAATGCAAACATCTCCTTTGCTGTGTGTTGCTCTCCATGCACCGTCTTTACGCCATCTTTTGTTGGGAACTTCATCATCTGATGAAGGGTTGAAGGCACTTCCCTCATGCTATGGATCCAAGGCCTTCCAAAAATGCATTGTACCTCATGTCACCTTCGATAACATGAAACTTTGTGTCCTGTATAGTCCCGACAACGTTCACTGGGAGGATTATTTCTCCCTTCGTTGTTTTGCTTTGTTCAAACCATTCAAGACTCAAGATGCAGGTATGATTTGGTCAAGTAGCCCAAGCTGCTCTACGACCCTCGACCTAATTATGTTCACCGAGCTACCTGGATCCACAAGAACACGTTTAACTTGAACTTTATTTAAAAGAATAGAAATTACCAGTGCATCATTGTGCGGCTGAGAGAGGCTCTCCGTGTCTTCTTCATTGAATACAAGGGTGCCTTCGAGCACATAGTCTCGAGTCCGCTTCTCCCTTGTAATTGACACTTTAGTGCACTTGAATACGGGTCACTGCGGGACGTCAACTCCACTGATGATCATATGAATAACATGTGGAGGCTCATCTGGTTCATTCTTCCTATTGGCGTCTCTTTCCCTGTAATGGTTCTTGGCTCTGTCGCTGAGAAATTGCCGCAGATGCCCCTCGTTGAATAATCGGGCTACCTCCTCTCTTAATTTTCTGCAATCCTTGGTCTTGTGCCCATGCATACCGTGATACTTACATATCAAGTGGGGGTTCCTTTGAAAAGGGTCAGTTTGTATGGGTTTGGGCCACCTGGTATCCCTGATCTTTCCAATGGATTTAATGATATCCCAGGCGTCGATGCTAAAATTATACTCTGATAATCGAGGTGCCTCTGCCGGTCCTGGATGCCTATTGAACCCGGTATTACTCATGAGTCCCTGAGAATTCTATCCCCGATCCACTCTTCGATAATTTCGAGGTACACTGCGCCTCGAATTGTTTCTTCGATCTTCGGCATATGGACGATATCTCTCCTTGTTCGGCCTTGGTTCCCTGTCTGCGTCTCTCGAATCTTTTGTTGCCAGTCTTTCTGGATAAACAAAACCCGAGGGGGCTCCCAACTGATCATCATCGAACTTAATCTTCGACTGATATCGGTTATGTACATCCTCCCAAGTAACGGCGGAGTACTCAATCATGTTTTGTTTTAACTAGTGTGTTGCTATCGAGCTCCGCTCATTTAGCCCATGAGTGAAAGCTTGAACAACCCAGTCACCGGAGACCGACAACTCCATTTGTTCCATCTGTAACCGGGATACGAACTCCCTTAGCATCTCGTTGTCCCTTTGTTTAATTTTGAAGACATCCGATTTCCTTGATGCGACTTTTGTAGCACCAGCATGTGCCTTCAAAAATGAATCCGCCAACATGGCGAATGAATGAATAGAGTTCGGGGCAGGTTGTGGTACCAAATCATCGCCCCTTTTGAAAAAGTTTCCCCAAATATTTTTAGTAGAACGCACTAGATCTCATCGTCCTCCAACTCGTTTCCCTTTATACCGCATGTGTATATGGTGATGTTCTCATTGGGGTCGGTGGCCCCGTTGTATTTAGGTATGTCCGGCATGAAAAACTTCTTTGGAATAGGCTTCGGGGCCGCGCTCATGGGAAAAGGTTTTTGCACAAACTTTTTGGAATCAATCCCTTTCAAAATCGGAGGCGCTCCTAGTATTGGTTCGACCCGCCAGTTGTACGTTTCCACCTTTTTATCATTATCCTGGATCCTATTTTCTTCTGACTCGATCCTTTTTGTGAGTTCTTCGAGCATTCTCATGATTATGGGGTCAACCCCCAATCCATTATTACTCGACCTCTCTGGCATTGGTTCTGCACGACGAGTAGTTTCTGGTCCCACTACGCTCGGAGTCTTTTGTTGACTTTGAAGCTGAGCGATAGAAATCTGTTGTGCTTGTAACATTTCGAAGATTACTTGGAGGTTGACTTCCCCATCTCCTCGACTTTGTGTTCTTTGACAACCGGGTTGGACCTCTCTGCGTACGCTTCCTCCGACATCGGTGCCTAAGTCGATGTTTTGAGCAATGTGCGAACCAACATCGACTGGGTCAGGAACTGGCACTACCCCAGGGTTAAGCGGTGGTACACCGTCCCCTGAAGTTGCTACATTATCATTTTCCCCATGGAATACGTGCCCGTCATTACCATGTACATGTGTGTTTGTTGAGTTCGACATGTTTTAGCCTGAAAACAAAGAATCTTCGACAAGAACAAGTGTGAAAAATAACGTGTGTTATCAAAAATTAGTACTGAAATAATCACTATTATATTTAGCCCCACGGTGGGCGCCAAACTATTTACCCTAAAATCTGAGTAATAATTTAAATTTATAGTGAGGGTTTAAATATATGTGATTTAATCCAATAGTAGTCAAGAAAAGTAAGTATGCGTTGAGTAAGCAAGTTAAACCAAACTAGTGTAAGAACAAGCCTCGTGCTCGAGCCCAAGTGACCTTTAGAAGACCTCGATGAACAGTAGAAATAAACAAAGAGAAAATATTAAAGCTAAAGGACAATTTCTGAGAGATAAGCAGAAACGTAAAGATGTATATTCTTTGCTAATGATTAGATGATGTTTACAAATGATTGGGGTCCCCTTAATATAGGAGGGGAAACCCTAAATAACATATATTTCTATTTACAGTAAAGAATCTTATTGGGACACTTGTATAACCACCTAGTATTGATTCATACTACTTCGTACAAATCTATCCTGGATTTACGCCATGATCTTGGGGACATGGCGAGAATATAATCCTTTTGTAACAAACTCATAACGACACTGTCTTGGAATCAGTCGTACTCAACTCTGATTTTCCCTGAGCACTTAGGTGTTCAAGCTTTTTATTCTGCCTTTGAGCCTGAGCTTGGCCTTTATCGAACTTCTACCCTCGATGCGACCTCTCGAGCCTACAAAATCGGGGGCATATGATTTTGACCGTATACACTAAGCTCAGCAAAACTGGGCAATAAAAATGCAGCTAAAACTATGGAGAAATAATGCAGAATTTCCAAACTGAACAGTGTAGAGACCTTCAAAGTAGTGCAAAAATCAGTGCAGGAATCAGTTTGCCTGGATGGACAGATTTGCAGCTTCAACACTCCCTCGCCTGTAGGTGGCTGCCAATTCAACTTCAACATATATACTCAAATACAAAATTTTCAGCTTCAATACATCAGAGAAATCAACTTAACTCCCAAACTAGAACCAAAAGCAGGCTTAATAATTCAAACCAGTTTCAACAGTAGACTATGATGAATTTCAATTCAGAAACTTAGGTATCCAATTCAAAATCCAACAAAAATTTGACCAAACTACTCAATGAACTTAGTAAAAAAAAAAACAAGAAAGCACAGTAAAAAGTTCACACAAGTATTCAGTTCTTAAGTTAGGAATCATGCTTAAAGCTTGATCAACTTCTCAAAACCTTCTACAAGATTGCAGAATTCAAAGAAACTAGGCAGTAGACAAAAAGAATGCTTTAAAATGCTTCCCGAAACAACTATAAACAATCATGGTGGAATTCTAGTAGAAACTGAACTGAAGTGCATGCAGTTTTCTTTAAAAACGTTTAGAACTACAACAAAATTTAGCTAAGTAGATGCATTAAGTGATTAGAGCTTCAGCAGCTCAAACCACATTTCAACTCAATATTTAGAGAATCAAGCGATACGGAACTCGAGTCGAATTCACGGATTCAAATTAGAAAGATTGAGTCGATATTCAGTAGAAACTCAAATTCTCTCCAAAATTCAAGAAATCAGTATAGGTTTAAGCTTAGAAATCAAACTAAGATTCATCTCAAAAATTGAAACTTGTGCGATCTTCAATGATGAATTACTGAAATCAGCTACCCGTCGATGTGTAGATACGTTGCATAGGCTATGAAATAACTTTAAGAACTCAATTCCAGAAATCACAGATGTTCGTCGAAGTTCTTCGAGCTTCAATGGCAGATAATTCGATTCTTCCTCAATCCTTCACCAAATCAAACTCAAACATTCATATATTACTTCCCAACAATAGTATGAACAAATCCCAGTACCTAATTTGTTAAGTTTTCACGAAATCAATGGAGCCCTAGGTCATCTTCTCCGTCAAATTAGTTCGCAATTTCTAGAAAAAACCCCTAGAAACGAGCTTCAAAATGATCTCAAACCTTCAATTTCATATCCGCAAATTTGTTCCAGCACGAATGTTGACCACCCAAATAAAATCGAACCCTAATTTCAAATATGTACCTTCGATTTTGAGTTTCAAACTCAAATCAAAACCACAACAACATCAATCCGTGTTGATCTTGAAGTCAACGGTATGACATTGAGAAAAAGAGAAAAGGAAATCGACCTTCAGATTAAGTATGGAGAACAATGATAAGTCGAACATACGATTTCTATTTTAGTCCCAAACAATCGGATGAATAGTGAAACTTTTTATTTTTTTGAATTTCCATTTTGTTTAAATTTCCAGATTAGATGATAATCAAAACAAACACCCAAGGATTGATAGAACAATCCAAAACCTCCTCCCCAATACCAAGATGATAGGGAATCGTATAAAAAACACGGATAATCCAAAAATATACGGAATCAAAAGATAGAAGATTAGGGTTTAAAATAGAAAAAAGACAAGAACCTAACTATGAACTAGTTAGACCATGATAAACACTAATCGAGTAAGAACACTAACAAGAAACACAAACTAAGATAAGTAAAGAATGTAATCCAAAGCCCCTAGAAGATATATCAACTAGAACAATAAATTAAAATTCATATACAAAGATAATCATAGAGTATGAACATAAACTCATACATGATAAACCTAGCATAGATAATCCAGAAAATATGGTAAATAAAGAGAAATAAAAGATACACTGAACCTACAATGTTTGTTATTTGCTTATAAATCCATCATCAAAAGCTTCCTTTCAAAATGCGAGGAAGGGACTATTTATACTAGAGTTCTATTTAGGCTAAATAACTAAAATACCCTTAGCTTTATAAGACTAGCCTAAATAGCTAAATTGCTAATATGGCCTTCTTAATATTGACTCCTTTAAAGCACTCTAATGCTATGATGTTGACTTAAAAATTATCCTCGCTAAGCGTGCTCATCCGGCATGTATCAGTTCTTGTGTTGTTCCATGATTGGGTCGTGTGCACTCTATGACACCTATGTGATCCTTTGTATGACTACTCGAACTTGGTAGTTATATATAATTTGGCCGTAGTCATGTTTATATGTCGAACCCAATCCACATTTTTGTTGTTGTTATGTCATTGTGAACTTTGTTGATGAGTTAGGAGGATATGCCTCTTGATGATGTTTGGTTATCTTGCATTTGTTATTGTGGTACATGTGGACATGTTAGACGAATTGATTAGGGTGCTGAAACAAGGTTTTTGTTGTGCAATTGTGATTGTGTCAAGGCATATTGATACGTTTGGATATTTTGAATGTGTCAGGGTGGAGTGATACGGGTGGATATTGTTATTGTGTCCGGGCGGAGTGATAAGGTTGGATATTGTTAATTTGGTATGTCTTTCTATTTAACGACTTTTTATTAAAAAATTGGGTGTTACCTTGATTATGGTAGTGAATTCTTTGTGAATTGTTGTACATTTTACATGTTTTTTCGCGGCATATAACATATTAATCTATGCCTCTATTTTTATTTTATGATTTGGTTGTCAAGATGGAATTACCTAGATTGAGTTGATAGCCCATGTTTTGTTGAGTTGTTGGTAGCGTAACACATTGATCTAAGAAGGAAATTGTCATCATGCATTGAGATATTTGATTTTTGAAAGTTTCTCTTGAACATGTTATTTGGCGATTTCTACGAAATCAGATCATGTTGGGCACCTTTACTATTGGTATATTTTACTCTGTAAATGTGTTTCTGGAATTTATTCTATGGTATGCATGTTATTGAGATACACATGTTCTGCAAAGTGAGTATCTTTTGACTTAAAAACCTCATCACTACTTCTCTGAGGTTATTCAAGATATTGAGTACAAGAGGTCGTTTGTACTCATACTACACTTCTGCACATTGTGTGCAGATTCTGGAGCTGGGTTGTTGTGGAAGACGAAGCTTTGCATTGGTGACATACAAGCATTCTAGATTAAAGCTACCTTTTGTTCATGGTAGGTTAGGATTTTATTTCTGTTTATGTAAACTTCAAACGGATATTATATTATTTCTCACATCAGTTATGTAAAATCTAAATCATAATGGGCCATGTTTTGTACTACTAGTCCTTGGGGTAGTTGTGCCGAGTTATTTTGCACTTTTATTTATAATATTTAGGATTTTTCATTGTAGTTGTAACTTATGTTGTTAGGCTTACCTAGCGGTTTCGGTTAGGTTTCATCATGACTTGGGGGAGGTGGGGTTAGTGTTGTGATAGGATGATACAGAGATGTATCATTGTTCAAGGCAACATTATGGGTGGCAGAAAATGAAGAAAGACATTATTGGGCACCTCTTATAGTGATTGGTTATCAGCATGTAGGTAATGAGCATCACTGCCTGAGTGGGGGTACTTCGGAGGATGGCTATACTGACGAGCGCAAAACACACACGTAAATATGCTCGCTAGTCGAGTATAGTGTAATATAATACCGTATCCACATGGATTGGATACAAAAAGCGTTCTTGTAGGGTCTAGTATTTCTATCCAAGATGATCAACATCTGAGATTTATATGATTGAGTCTAAGGCTATGGACTAGTGACAATTGTTAAGCAAAGAAGGTTATCAATGGGAGAAAATAGAGTTTTGATGGAATAGGTGCAAGATAATTGTTTGGGATGTAGCTCTAGATAATTCACTTCTATGCTAAAGTGAGTGTCTCGAATTTAGTCAACTATTAGTTCAAACGTTTAGCAGAAACTCCTCTCTCGATAAAGTCTCAAACTCACAAGATGAACAAATTTAAGCTTTGTGAAGATATGCAAGAATTCATAGTGCATTTGACTTTAGGAGAACCTCTCTCGATTATCCTCCTAACTAGGTTTAATCAATGATTCAACTAGCCTCTTTCGATTACAAAGAAGAATCAATGAACTCAACTAACAATGTTATGCAAAGATATCACAAGTTATGCCTCTCTTGATTGCATGAACGAGTGAATATAGATGCAACAACTAAATCATCCAAAATGATTAAATACATAAAACTAGAGTTATAATCCACAAAATCAATACACCAAATCCATCAAACCCTAAAGAGAACTACTCCATAGTAATGGAGCAATTCATCAAAAATATAGTTAAAGTATAGGAAAACACAAAACGATCCAAACTCGAGTCTTGAGAGAGGAAGGAATGATGAAATCCTTGTGCTTTTGCTCCTCCCACTCCTCCTTAGCTTCCTTAGTTCTAAAGTATGTCAAAAGTCAAGAAAATAACGTTTTTCATGTATTTACCAGTAGGGTCTGACCTACGAAATCACCTTTTCCTATCCGAATAGGACATTTACTCTGTAAAAAATATACAGGCGCGCCGCATGGGGTTATGCACCAAGCGGGGCTTTAGTGGGGAACTTCAGGGGGCTTTCACTTTGAAGCAACAACATTGCACCACACACCGCGGCTGTAGAGGTTTCTTAGAATAAAGTTCAAACTTTGATATTTGATGTCCAGACTTGGTCCTCGACCCCCGAACACGATCCTAGCTTAATCACTTAGGCTTTGACTCAGACTTCGAAGCTTCAAATAGCTCTAATTAGTTCCACAACATCTACATATCTCGGAATCAGTCCTACAAGACATAAAACACACAATAAGTGCCAAACACGACCAATTAAAGTTCAACACAAAGTATAGTGCAGTGAATTAGAGTGCAATAAGCGTCTAAAATACGCAATTATAGCCTACCATCAACATCCCATACTTAACCATTGCTCGTCCTCGAGCAATCAAATTACACTTCACATAGACACGACCTTTTTTTAAACAAATCTCATAACTCATCATGCCAAGAATATTTAAAACAGATTAAGAACAATACTGTAACATCCTCGCCTCAAGATTTGACTCAAATGCACCACACATTTTTTAATAACCCGCTCACTTACTCTAACATTGAGGTCAAAGACATTACCTTTCCTTCGTGAATCAATTGCCCTCACACAATAACATTCATATCCCACAAAAGATGTACCACAGGCTTGCCCATAGTATACTACTCTGCTAATTGAGCTCATTCAGTCAAGAATCAAGTAGGACTTTGTTTGGTTGTAATGTAGGTTGCGGGACAAGTAGGATACATTTGGATATAAGAGTGACTACACCTCCCTAATCACTTTAGTACATACAATTAACTGTTCAAAACCCCACACTTATTTCAAACCATAAATCCACCTTCACATCAATATACATGAACTCCTTATTACTTTAAGCACAATTACATCAAGAGTTACAACTTTTAAGGAATGTTTTTCACAACCATACAACTATTTTTTATTTTCTTTTTCAATGCAAGTGGCTCTTATTTTTTCAAAACAGTGAACCTTTAGTTCCACTCAAAAGCCAACCCAATACCCCCACTTTAACTTTTACAAAGTTCATAAAACATTCAAGTGCTGACGATAGGTAAAAGGTTAAAAATATGGTCAATCCAAACAAATGGGTAAGGTTTGTAATGGAGTTGCCAAAGAAACAATATTACAGGCTAAAAGGGGTTAACTAATAAACATCACAATTAGGTGGATAAAAGCATATAACTGGCTCAACAAAGAAACGCTTATATCACTTTCAAGACTGAGTAAAACTACTATTTCGCTTTGCAAACGGGCAAGTTCTAGACATCAAATGAACTACGCAGAATAACACAAAACCTCTCACACACATGGCACATAACTCAGTCAGGATCGGACTATCAAGACACTGTAGTCAAAGCAGTTAAGCAAAGTTAAGATCGTACAATTTAAGGTACTTATACAAGAGTCAAAAATTGAGCCTAAGTGTCAAAACTAAAGCACTTACTATTCTCAAGGTATAATAAAGTCAAGAGATATTGCCTTAAATTCAAATCATAATACTAGGTTTCCTACTCCTAAAGAAAATAAAAACTAACTACACCCAGTTCAAATAAAACCATTGGAAAAGAACCGTGATACAAAGAAAAACCAAGGGGACTTGTTACACTACCTAACAAAAAAAATCTTTTTGTCTTTTTGCTTCGACTTTAATCCCTCAAGAAACCTATCGATGATATCCATCGTCGGGAAAAATCGAATATTTTAAAAAATTTATGTTTTTTTTTTCACTTTTCTTTCTATCTTTACCTACTAAAACTAAGCAAAAGGAAAAGTAATATACATACATACATACATACGTACAAATATCATCCACCCCACACTCTAAGTTGGCATGTCCCTATGACACAAAATTAAAAAGCATAAGGTAAAGGAAACTTCCCTGAACATCTAGTCGAGGTTTGAGTTGAAGTCGGGCTCCATTTCTCGCGCCCGAACTAAAGAACACATCCATGCATAAAGATTCTTCCCAGCATTCTTGAGGTACATCCCAGCTTAGTTTTCTCGCCCACCTCAGGCTTCTCTTTCGAGCCCTTTACTTTCCACTCAACACTCGCATCCGGTTTGTCCTTTTGTGCCCCCTTTCTAAATTCATATCAAATGTCACGGTATCCTCTCCGACTCTTAGCATGAGCTTTCTCTCGTGTATATCTAATATAGCTCTACACATTCCTAAGAATGGTCTTCCTAGGATGAGGGTGACCTCCTTGTTTTCCTCCATATTCACCACTATAAAATCCATAAGAAATACGAAATTATCCACTTGAACTAACACATATTCCACTATCCCCTCGGGTATTATAGTCGTTTGGTCTGCCAACTGCAAGGATATGGGCGCAGACCTTATCTCTCCGATCTCCTTCTCCAGTTTCCTGTAAATAGATAGAGGCATTAAATTTTGAGGCACCAGAATCACATAAGGATTTATCAAAATTAATAGTTCCTAAAGAGCAAGGTATAGTAAAAATCCCTGGATCTCCACACTTTTGTGAGAGTTTATTTTGCAATATCGCGCTAAAATTCTCTATGAGCTTGACCACTGAGGTCTCCTCTATCTTCCTTTTCTTCATAATTATCTCTTTCAAGAATTTGGCAGGTATCCACGAGAGCACTTCTGTGAATGGTAAGTTTACATGAACTTGTTTTAGCACATCCAGAAATCTCCCAAACTGCTTGTCCATCTTTTCTCTACTTTGATTTTGAGGGAAGGTAGAATAGGCATATACTTTCTCTCCTCAGGTTCCTTCTTTCTCGAGTTTTCTTCCTTCTTCTTCTTCTCATCTTTCATATGGTCTTTCTTTTTCTTATCTGTAATGACCCGACCGGTCATTTTGCGTATTAGGATCCCGTTCCCTTAAATGAAACCTTCCATAGCGGTATTCATGCTTTATGACTTGCAGGGACGGGTGTTTCGGGATTCGAGAATGGTTTGAGTGATTTAGGAACACCTGGTTCTTTAAGGTTGGCCTATTTGGCCAAGTTTGACTTCGGTCAACATTTTGAGCAAACGATCTCGGAATCGAGTTCTGACAGGTCCGGTAGCTCCGTATGATAATTTCGGACTTGGGCATATGTTTGTCTTGGGATTCCGATGACCCGAGAGCATTTCGGCGCCCGAAATGGAAATCAAGATTTCCTTATGTTTGAACTTTGGTTTGGGACGTGATTTCATGCTATCTAGGTCCGAATGGAATTCCAGGACCAGGAATAGTTCTGTACGGTCATTTATGACTTGTCTGCAAAATTTGAGGTCATTCTGAGTAGTATAGGCCTGTTCGGTTCATTGAAGTGAATTCTAGAATCTTAAGTTCTTAAGTTTGATTCAATTTGGTTTTGGGGTTGAATCCTGAGCTTCGTTGTTGTTTTTCATGTTCCGGAAGTTTGAGCGAGTCCGTATCATGAATACAGACTTACTGGTGCTTTTGGACGGGGTCCCGAGGGTCTCGGGTGAGTTTTGGACCCCCGGGAGTTAAGTTGGAAAAAATAGATTTTTGCTGTCTAGTTTCCTTCTTCGCGATCGCATAAGGTGGGTCGCGATCGCGGAGAAGGACTTTGGCTGGGCTGCTGATTGTTCTTCGCGATCACAACCCCATCCTCACGATCGCATAGTGTCAAGTCAGGGCCGGGCACAGTTGCTCTTCGCGATCGCAGGACCTCTGCCGTGATCGCAGAGGTCTGGCCAGTTGGTCGCAGGGCCCTTGTCGCGATCGCAGTGAAGGAATAACTGGGCAGTTTTATTAAATACAGGACTTAGTCTATTTCATCCATTTTCATCTTCCTCCTCAAGTCTTTAGAGAGCTCTTCAAGGAACCTTCCACCATTGTTATTGAGGTAAGTAAATTTCATGATTTTACTAAGTTTTAACATCAATTCCTAGCTAATTCTCTCTTCTAAATCATCAATTCTTGAAATTTGGTAGTAAATTAGGGCTTATGGGACAATTAGTGATTTATCCATTCTAAGCCATGAATTCATGTATAAATCACGTAATTATGATCCTTAGGCTTCGGGTAAGTGATTCCTTCGAGAATTCTCGAAATCCGAACGTGTGGGCCTGGGGTCGAAATTCCAAAATCCTTCAAGAATGCCTAATTTTGGGTTTATTTGTGAATTCTTCTTCTTTGAACTTAAATTGATTCAATTACGCTATATTTTGCTAGTTGCGAGCCGTCGAGGGTAGATTTCGGAGATTCGGGCGCATCCTTTATCCGAGGGGTGATTTCGTCGCGAGGTGAGTCTTCGTTCCAACCTTGTAAGGGGGAAATGTCCCCATAGGTTCCTTATTTGTTATATATACATGTTGTGGGGGCCGCGTACGTACCAAGTGATGAGTGTCCGTACATGTCGACTAAATATGTATTGTATGTTGAGATGACATGGAAAGGTGAAATATTATGATTTCAATCCCCGTTGGCTACAGTGGTATTGGCACAGTCCTGTTGAGTTCACTATTGAGTCGGTACACATATGTACCTATATATGTATATGCACTTTTTATCGAGTCAGCACACGAGTCGCAAACTGGAGGCGCGATCGTGGGTCAGCTTTTATATTATTATTATCGAGTCAGCACACGAGTCGCAGGCATGATGGGCGATCGTGGGTCAGCTTATCATTATCGAGTCAGCACACGAGACGCAGACTGGATGCGCGATCGTGGGTCTGCTTATTACTATTGAGTCAGCACGCGAGTCGCATGTATGATTCGCGATCGTGGGTTAATTTATGACCTCAGTCCTTATGACCACCCTTATGACTCCGTCCAGTTGCCTTGTTCTGGTATTGTTTTATCACTTGAGTCTGAGTCACTTATAGTGGGATTGACAGGTATTGTGTAAACGGAGGATTTGGCACTTGCTGTTCATTTTTAGTTGTTACTTGGATTACATTATTTGCTTATGTACTTGTTGATTTCTGCTTCACATGCCTACTGCTTTAGCCATATCTCTTTTTATATTATATTGCTGGACCTTAGTGAGTATCTAGTCAACCTCTCGTCACTTCTCCTTCGAGTTTGAACGGGATACTCACTGGGTACATATTTATTTATGTACTCATGCTGCACTTCTTGTTCTTCTGTACTTGATTGTACAGGTCCGGTGGCTGGTACATCTGATTATCAGGCCGGTGTTAGATACTGATTTGTGTGATTAGACTTCACGGTGAGCTGCTCTTCCTGGCGACCTCCTAGCACCACCCTGAAGTTCCTTTTTTTATTATCCCTGTCTATTTCATCCAGACTGTGGATTTGTATATATATGTATCTTGTATATTCCGATAGTTGCCCGTGACACTCGTGACACTAGTTCCTGGCACACACATAGCGTATATTTTTGGTTTTTGGGTTGTATATGTTATATAGACATTCTTATCGTTTGGTTCACGTATTTATGGCTTTACTTCATATCACAGGCTATTATCATATTCATATCTGATTAAAAATTGGTAAATGTTGGAATGTTAGGCAACTGGGGAAGGTAACTCATAGTGTCGTTCATGTTGGCTGGCCTACCCCGTACCAACTTGTAGTCGAGATAGCTCGACGGATTGAGGGTTACCGACTGAGGAGCAGAGAGCAGGGTCAACATGACAAGAGGGACAGATTCACATGTGACTTCGGGGGCGCTCTAGCTAGGGGCAGGGGTCAGTTCGGAGGCGGTCAGTTCAGTAGGACTTCATATACAACACATCCACTACCTCTCAGGGGTGTTCCAGCGAGGCCTCAGTTCAACGCCATGCTAGAGCGCTCCTACCGTACTCCAGCCATCCACAGTTCATCCAGTGGTTACTCCAGCCCTCACAGATCCTCTGGTTCCTATTTCTGGGCTGTGTCAGATGATTCTCATCGCACTCCGGCCATTGGGGACTCTTACTCCACATGACAGCAGGGTATGTCACATTTGAGATGCTACGAGTGTGGGTACTTAGGCCACGTGAGGAGGGATTGCCCCCACTATCGGGGCAAGGCCGTGCAGCAGAATTACTAGCCTATGATTTCAGCACCAGCAGTTCGACCACCTAGAGGTGGGGGTCAGGTTGGCAGGGGCTGTCCTAGAGGCGGAGGCCAGTCAGGAGGGGGTCAGTCAGCTCCAGCTCGTTCTGGGGGAGCTCAGTCTTCAGGTGCTACAACCAGATTCTATGCTATTCCGTCCAGATAACACACATTGGCCTCAGACGCCGTGTTTACAGGTATTATTTCAGTCTGTGTTAGGGAGGCTTCAGTGTTATTTGATCCAAGGTCTACATACTTATATGTTTCCACATTATTTGCTCACTTTCTGGATGTTCCTCGTGAGTCCTTGGGTTCTCCTTTGTATGTGTCCACTCCTGTGGGCGATTCTGTGGTAGTAGACTGGGTCTACCGATCTTGTGTGATTACCTTCTATGGGCTTGAGACAAGAGCGGACCTGTTATTTCTTGATATGGTTGATTTCGAGGTTATTTTGGGCATGGATTGGCTATCTCCTTATCATGCTGTTTTGGATTGCCATGCTAAGACAGTTACATTAGCCATGCCTGAGTCGCCGAGGTTAGAGTGGAGGGGTTTTTCAGTTAGTGCATTTAGTCAGGTCATTTCCTATATGAAGGCTCGGCACATGGTCGAGAAGGGTTTCTTATCTTACCTTGCTTTTGTGCGGGACACCACCGCCGAGTCTCCTACCATTGATTCAGTGCCTGTTGTTTGAGAGTTTTCAGATGTGTTCCCTTCAGATCTTCCAGGCATGCCTCCAGATCGAGATATAGACTTCTGTATTGATTTGGCTCCAGATACTCAGCCTATTTCCATTCCCCCTTATCGTATGGCTCCTAAGGAGCTAAAGGAGTTGAAGGAGCAGCTTGAGGAGTTGTTGGACAAAGGGGTTCATCAGGCCGAGTGTGTCACCGTGGGGTGCTTCGGTCTTATTTGTGAAGAAGAAGGGTGGGTCTATGCTGATGTGCATTGACTATCGTCAGTTGAATAAGGTGACCATCTAGAACAAGTATCCTCTACCGCGCATTGATGATTTTTTTGACCAGTTGCAGGGTGCTCGAGTGTTTTCTTAGATTGATCTGAGATTGGGTTATCATCAGTTGAAGATTCGGGCTTCTGATGTTCCGAAGACTGCATTTCGCACCAGATATGACCATTATGAGTTTCTAGTGATGTCCTTCGGCTTGACTAATGCCCTAGCAGCATTTATGGACTTGATGAATAGGGTGTTCAGGCCGTTTATTGACTCCTTCATTATTATTTTCATTGATGATATATTGATCTACTCACGGAGCCTTGGTGAGTACGAGTAGCATTTGAGAGTTGTGCTTCAGGCCTTGCGAGAGCAGAAGCTATATGCTAAGTTCTCCAAGTGCGAGTTTTGGTTGGAGTCGGTGGAATTTCTAGGGCATGTGGTATCCGGAGAGGGTATGAAGGTTGATCCGCAGAAGATTGAGGTAGTTTAGAGTTGGCCGCGTCCTACTTCAGCTTCAGAGATCAGGAGTTTTCTGGGTCTAGCAGGCTATTATCGACGATTTGTGGAGGGATTCTCTTCTATTGCAGCTCCATTGACTAGATTGACTCAGAAGAATGCCCCGTTTCGATGGTCCGACGAGTGTGAGGCGAGCTTTCAGAAGCTCGAGTCAGCATTGACATCAGCACCAGTTCTATCATTGCCTTATGATTCTGGGATGTATATTGTATATTGCGACGCTTCACGCGTTGTATTGGGATGTGTGTTGATGCAGGGTGGCAGGGTTATTGTTTATGCTTCGCGCCAGCTGAACATTCATGAAAATAATTATCCTGTGCACGACTTAGAGTTGGCGGCGATTGTTCATGCTTTAAAGATTTAGCAGCACTATTTGTATGGTGTGTCATGTGAGGTCTACACTGACCACTGCAGTTTGCAGCATTTGTTTAAGTAGAGGGACCTTAATTTGAGGCAACAGAGATGGCTTGAGTTGTTAAAAGACTATGATCTCACTATTCTGTATCACCCGGGCAAGGCGAATATAGTAGAAGATGCTTTGAGCAGGAGGGCAGCGAGTATGGGTAGCTTGGCCTACATTGCAGCTGAGGAGATACCTTTAGCCTTGGACATTCAGTCCTTGGCCAATCGCCTTGTGAGATTGGACCTTTCGGAGCCTCGTCGAGTTTTGGCTCATGTAGTTGCTCAGTCTTCATTGTTGGGGGAGATTAAGGCTCGACAGTTTGATGATCCATGTCTTGCAGAGCTTCGGGATACGATGGTCAAGGGTAAGGCCAAGGAGGTTACCTTGGGCGAGGATGGTGTTTTGAGACTCCAAGGCCGATTGTGTGTTCCTGATATTGATGGCCTGAGGGAGAGGATTTTAGCAGAGGCGCACCATTCTCGGTATTCTGTTATCCAGGAGCGACGAAGATGTATTGTGATTTGAAGCAGCATTACTGGTGGAGGCGGATGAAGAATGATATAGTGCAGTATGTGGCTAGGTGTCTCAATTGTCAGCAGGTCAATACGAGCACCAGAGGCCAGGAGGCTTGTTTCAGGAGATGCCCATTCCTGAGTGGAAATGGGAGCGCATCACCATGGACTTCGTGGTTGGGTTGCCTCGGACTTTGCGGAAGGTTGACGCGGTTTGGGTCATTGTGGATAGATTGACCAAATCGACGCATTTTATTCCTGTGGCTACTACTTATACTACAGAGAGGCTGGCCCAGATTTACATTCAAGAGATAGTCCGGTTGCACGGTGTGTCGGTGTATATTATATCAGATCGAGGTCCTTAGTTCACTTCGCACTTCTGGAGAGCTTTGCACAGTGGCATGGGCACTCAGATAGACCTCAGTTCAGCATTTCACCCTCAGACTGATGGCTAGTCAGAGCGTACAGTTCAGATTTTGGAGGATACGCTCAGGGCTTGTGTGATTGATTTTGGCGGTCGGTGGGACCAATTCTTTCCTTTGGCGGAGTTTGCATAAAATAACAGTTATCAGTCCAGCATCGAGATGGCTCCATTCGAGGCTTTATATGGTCGGCAATGCCGTTCTCCTATCGGGTGGTTTGAGCCTGGCGAGGCCAAGTTATATGGCACAGATCTGGTGAGAGATGCTTCGGATAGGGTGAAGATTATTCAGAAAAGACTCTGCACAGCTCAGTCCAGATAGAAGAGTTACGCAGATCAGCGGGTGACTGTGTAGCATTTATGGAGGGAGATAAGGTTATGCCGAAGGTTTCGCCGATGAAGGGTATCATGATATTCGGGAGGAAGGGCAAGCTGAGCCCCAGGTTTATAGGTCCATTCGAGGTGTTGAGGCGAGTCGGAGAGGTAGCTTATGATCTTGCTTTACCTCCATCCTTATCAGGAGTTCATTCGCTTTTCCACGTATCCATGCTTCGTAGGTATCACGCCGACTTCTCTCACGTAGTTGATTACAGCAAGATTCAGTTAGATGAGAAGTTGGGCTACGAGGAGGAGCTAGTAGCTATTATTGATAGACAGGACCGCCAGTTGAGGTCCAAGACAGTTTCTGCGGTTAAGGTTTGGTGGAGGGGCCAACAAGTTAAGGAGGCGACTTGGGAGTCAGAAGAGGACATGCGGAACAGATATCCACAACTATTCTGCACTTCAGGTACGATTCTAGACCCGTTCGAGGACGAACATTTGTTTAAGAGGGGGAGAATGTAATGACCCGATCGATCGTTTTGCGTATTAGTATCCCATTCCCTTAAATTAAACCTTCCATAGCGTCTATTCATGCTTTATGACTTGCGGGGATGGGTGGTTCGGGATTCGGGAATGGTTTGAGTGATGTAGGAACACCTGGTTCTTTAAGGTTGTCCTATTTGGCCAAGTTTGACTTCGGTCAGCATTTTGAGTAAACGACCTCGGAATTGAGTTCTGATAGCTCCAGTAGCTCCGTATGATGATTTTGGACTTGGGCGTATGTTCAGCTCGCGTTTTCGATGACCCGGGAGCATTTCGGCGCTCAAAATGGAAATCAGGATTTCCTTATGTTTGAAATTTTGTTTGGGACGTGATTTCATGCTATCGAGGTCCGAACGGAATTCCGGGACCGCAAATAGTTCAGTATGGTCATTTATGACTTGTCTGCAAAATTTGAGGTCATTCCGAGTAGTATAGGCCTGTTCGGTGCATTGAAGTGAATTCCAGAATCTTAAGTTCTTAAGTTTGATTCAATTTGGTTTTGGGTTGAATTCTGAGTTTCGTTTTTGTTTTTCACGTTCCGGAAGTTCGAGCGAGTCCGTATCATGAATACAGACTTGCCAGTGCTTTTGGACGGGGTCTCGAGGGGCTCGGGTGAGTTTTTGACCCCCGGGAGCTAAGTTGGAAAAACCAGATTTTTGCTGTCTGGTTTCCTTCTTCACGATCGCAGAAGGTGGGTCGCGATCGCGAAGAAGGAATTTGGCTGGGCTGCTGATTGTTTTTCGCGATCACAGCCCCATCCTCGCGATCACATAGTGTCAAGTCAGGGCCGGGCATAGTTGCTCTTCGCGATCGTAGGACCTCTGCCGCGATCGCAGAGTTCTGTCAAGTTGGACTTCGCGATCGCAGGGCCCTTGTCGTGATCGCAGTGAAGGAATAACTGGGCAGTTTTATTAAATACGGGACTTAGCCTATTTCCTCCATTTTCATCTTCCTCCTCAAGTCTTTAGAGAGCTCTTCAAGGAATCTTCCGCCATTGTTATTGAGGTAAGTAAATTCCATGGTTTTACTAAGTTTTAACATCAATTCCTAGTTAATTCTCTCTTCAAAATCATCAATTCTTGAAATTTGGTAGTAAATTAGGGCTTATGGGAGAATTAGTTAATTATCCATTCTAAGCCATGAATGCATGTATAAATCACGTAAATATGATCCTTAGGCTTTGGGTAAGTGATTCCTTCGAGAATTCCCGAAATCCGAACATGTGGGCCCTGTGTCGAAATTCAAAAATCCTTGAAGAATGCCTAATTTTGGGTTTAATGGTTAATTCTTCTTCTTTGAACTTAATATGATTCAATTACGCTATATTTGGCTAGTTGCGAGCCGTCGAGGGTAGATTTCGGAGATTCGGGCGCATCTTTTATCCAAGGGGTGATTTCGTCGCGAGGTAAGTCTCCTTTCCAACGTTGTAAGGGGGAAATGTCCCCATAGGTTCCTTATTTGTTATATATACATGTTTTGGGGTCCGCGTACGTACCAAGTGACGAGAGTTCGTACGTGGCAACTATATTGCTATGTCGGGTAGCTTTAGGACTCACGAGTATGCCTCTATGTGCCTTATTTCTACCTTGTATGTATTGCATGTTATGATTGTTGTTGAGATGACATGGAAAGGTGAAATATTATGATTTCAATCCAAGTTGGCTACAGTGGTATTGGCACAGTCCTGTTGAGTTCACTGTTGAGTCGGTACACATATGTACCTATATATGTATATGCACTTGTTATCGAGTCATCACACGAGTCGCAGATTGGAGGCGCGATCGTGGGTCAACTTATATACTATTATTATCGAGTCAGCACACGAGTCACAGGCATGATGCGCGATCGTGGGTCAAATTATCATTATCGAGTCAGCACACGAGTCGCAGACTAGATGCGCGATCGTGGGTCAGCTTATCATTATCGAGTCAGCACACGAGTCGCAGACTGGATGCGCGATCATGGGTCAGCTTATTATCATTGAGTCAGCACGCGAGTCGCATGTATGATTCGCGATCGTGGGTTAGCTTATGACCTCAGTCCTTATGACCACTCTTATGACTCCGGCCGGTTGTCTTGTTCTGGTATTGTATTATCACTTGAGTCTGAGTCACTTATAGTGGGATTGACAGGTATTGTGTAAACGGAGGATTTGGCACTTGCAGTTCATTTTCAGTTGTTACTTGGATTACATTATTTGCTTATGTACTTGTTGATTTCTGCTTCAGATGCCTACTGCTTTACCCATATCTCTTTTCATATTATATTGCTGGACCATAGTGAGTATCTAGTTGACCTCTCGTCACTACTCCTTCGAGTTTAGACGGGATACTCACTAGGTACATATTTATTTATGTACTCATGTTGCACTTCTTCTTCTGTACTTGATTGTACAGGTCCGGTGGCTGGTACATCTGATTATCAGGCCGGTGCTAGATATTGATTTGTGTGATTAGACTTCACGGTGAGCTGCTCTTCCTGGCGACCTCCTAGCAGCACCGTGAAGTTCCTTTTGTTATTTTCCCCGTCTATTTCATTCAGACTATGGATTTGTATATATATGTATCTTGTATATTTCGATAGTTTCCCGTGACACTCGTGACACTAGTTCCTGGCACACACGTAGCGTATATTTTGGGTTTTTGGGCTGTGTATGTTATATAGACATGCTTATCGTTTGGTTCACGTATTTATGGTTTTACTTCATATCGCAGGCTATTATCATATTCATATCTGATTAAAAATTGGTAAATGTTGGAATGTTAGGAAACTGGGGAAGGTAACTCATAGTGTCATTCATGTTGGCTAACCTAACTCCTCTGTTGGGCGCCATCGCGACCTTAATTAGGATTTTGGTCGTGACAATGCGGTATCAGAGCTTTAGGTTCACGTAGTCTCAAGAGTCACGGGCGGACCCAATAGAATCTTGCGGATTGGTACGGAGTCGTCTGTACTTATCTTCAGGAGGCTATAGGGTGTGAAGAAACTCCTCTTTGTTCATATCCTATCGTGCAACCGATGATGTACTCAAATTTGATCTTCTACTCTCTCACAAATGGAGATGACGCGTGCTTCTCATGTTCCTGATCCGGGAGAGGCTGCTACCCCCGCCGCTCGAGGTCGTGGTAGTGGCAGGGGTAGGGCATCTACTCGAGGAAGGGGACGAGGGCGTCCCAGAGTTGTACCAGCTGCACAACTTGAGGATCCTATGATCGAGGAGCGGGATGAGTTGCCTCCCGTTGCTCCTGCTCCAACGGACTTTATGACGGCGCCAAGTTTCCAGGAGTTCATGGGCCGCATGTTGAGACTCATTGACACTATGTCCTAGGCAGGCGTACTTCCAACAGATCCTGCCACTTTCCAGGTGTGAGGGGGAGTTCATACCCTCAGGCCACCGGACAGGCAGCATCACATCACACTCCGGGTACACCACCCGTGGGTGCAGTTCAGCCTATAGTAGCACAGCCAGATCCCAGGCCAGTTGCAGAGGGAGACCAACAGAAGATGCTAGATAGATGGACCCGGCTTTGCCCTTTAGTCTTCGGGGGTGAGCAGGGAGAGGATGCCAAGGATTTCATTGACAGGTGCAGGGAAATAGTGCACAACATGAGGATATTGGAGTCGCATGGGGTAGACTTTACTACATTTCAGCTTAAGGGTCGAGCTCGCCGCTGGTGGCAGTCATATGTTCTTAGCAGGCCAGCAGATTCTTCTCCTGTCACGTGGAGTCATTTTACTCAGCTATTTCTGGATAGATACATTCCGCCGTCTAAGAAGGAGGAGCTTCGGGGTCAGTTTGAGCGGTTAGAGCAGGGCAGATGTCCGTGACAGATTATGAGGCGAGGTTTTTAGAGTTATCCCGCCATGCTCTCATGATATTGCCCACTGATGCTGAGAGGGTGCGGCGGTTCATGGCACGCTTACATCCAGGTATTAGGACCTCTATGGCCAGAGAGGTAGAGATGGGTACCCCGTACCAGCTTGGAGTCGAGATAGCTCGATGGATTGAGGGTTACCCACTGAGAAGCAGGGAGCAGGGTCTGCAGGATCAGCAAGGTCAGCAGGACAAGAGGTCCAGATTCTCAAGTGACTTCAGGGGCGCTCCAGCTAGGGGAAGGGGTCAGTTCGGAGGCGGTCAGTTCAGTAGGCCTTCATATACAGCACCTCCACTACCTCCCAGGGGTGTTCCAGCGAGGCCTCAGTTCAGCACCATGCCATAGCGCTCCTACCGTCCTCCAGCCATCCATAGTTCGTCCAGTGGTTACTCCAGCCGTCAGAGATCCTCCGGTTCCTATTTCAATGCTGTGTCAGATGATTCTCATCGCACTCCGGCCATTCGGGACTCTTACTCCACAGGACAGCAGGATATGTCACATTTGAGATGCTACGAGTGTGGGGGCTTAGGCCACGTAAGGAGGGATTTCCCCCACTATCGGGGCAAGGTCGTGCAACAGAGTAACCAGCTTATGATTTCAGCACTAGTAGTTCGACCACCTAGAGGCGGGGGTCAGGTTGGCAGGGGTCGTCCTAGAAGGGGAGGCCAGTCAGGAGGGGGTCAGTCAGCTCCAACTCGATCTGGGGGAGCTCAGTCTTCAGGCGCTATAGCCAGATTCTATGTTGTTCCGGCCAGATCAGACGCATTGGCCTCAGACGCCGTGATTACATGTATTATTTCAGTGTGTGGTAGGGAGTCTTCAGTGTTATTTGATCCAAGGTCTACATACTCATATGTTTCCGCATTATTTTCTCATTTTCTGGATGTTCCTCGTGAGTCCTTGGGTTCTCCTTTGTATGTGTCCACTCCTGTGGGTGATTATGTGGTAGTAGATCGGGTCTACTGATCTTGTGTGATTACCTTATGTGGGATTGAGACCAGAGCCAACCTGTTATTGCTCGATATGGTTGATTTCGAGGTTACTTTGGGCATGGATTGGCTAACTCCTTATCATGCTATTTTGGATTGCCATGCCAAGACAGTTACATTAGCCATGCCTAAGTCGCCGAAGTTAGAGTGGAGGGGTTCTTCAGTTAGTGCATTCAGTCGGGTCATTTCACCCTCAGACTTATGGCTAGTCAGAGCGTACAGTTCAGATTTTGGAGGGCATGCTCAGGGCTTGTGTGATTGATTTTGGCGGTCGGTGGGACCAATTCTTGCCTTTGGCGGAGTTTTCATAAAATAACAGTTATCAGTCCAGCATCGAGATGGCTCCATTCGAGGCTTTATATGGTCGGCGATATCGTTCTCCTATCGGGTGGTTTGAGCCTGGCGAGGCCAAGTTATATGGCACAGATCTTGTGAGAGATGCTTCGGATAGGGTGAAGATTATTCAGAAGAGACTCCGCACAGCTCAGTCCAGACAGAAGAGTTACGCAGATCAGGGGGCGCGTGATGTAGCATTTATGGAGGGAGATAAGGTTATGCTGAAGGTTTTGCCGATGAAGGGTATCATGAGATTCGAGAGGACGGGAAAGCTGAGCCCCAGGTTTATAGGTCCATTTGAGGTGTTGAGGCGAGTCGGAGAGGTCACTTATGAGCTTGCTTTACCTCCACCCTTATCAGGAGTTCATCCGGTTTTCCACGTATCCATGTTTGGGAGGTATCACGCCGACTTCTCTCACGTAGTTGATTACAACACGATTCAATTAGATGAGAAGTTGGGCTACGAGGAGGAGCCAGTAGCTATTATTGATAGACAGGACCGCCAGTTGAGGTCCAAGATAGTTTCTGTGCTTAAGGTTTGGTGGAGGGGCCAACCAGTTTAGGAGGCAACTTGGGAGTCCGAGGAGGACATGCGGAGCAAATATCCACAGCTATTCAGCACTCCAGGTACGATTCTAGACCCGTTCGAGGACAAACGTTTGTTTAAGAGTGGGAGAATGTAACGACCCGATCGGTCATTTTGCTTATTAGGATCCCATTACCTTAAATGAAACCTTCCATAGCGTCTATTCATTATTTATGACTTGCGGGGATGGGTGGTTCGGGATTCGGGAATGGTTTGAGTGATTTAAGAACACCTGGTTCTTTAAGGTTGGCCTATTTGTCCAAGTTTGACTTCGGTCAGCATTTTGAGTAGACGACCTCGGAATCGAGTTCTGACAGCTCCAGTAGCTCCGTATGATTATTTCGGACTTGGGCGTATGTTCGTCTCGGGTTTTCGATGTTCGTCTCGGGTTTTCGATGACCCGAGAGCATTTCGGCGCCCGAAATGGAAATCAGGATTTCCTTATGTTTGAAATTTGGTTTGGGACGTGATTTCATGCTATCGAGGTCCGAACGGAATTTCGGGACTGGGAATAGTTTTGTATGGTCATTTATGACCTTTCTGCAAAATTTGAGGTCATTCCGAGAAGTATAGGCATGTTTGGTGCATTGAAGTGAATTCTAGAATCTTAAGTTCTTAAGTTTGATTCAATTTGGTTTTGTGTTGAATTCTGAGTTTCGTTGTTATTTTTCACGTTTTGGAAGTTCGAGCGAGTCCGTATCATGAATACTGACTTGCCGGTGCTTTTGGATGGGGTCCCGAGGGGCTCGGGTGAGTTTTGGACCCCCGGAAGCTAAGTTGGAAAAACCAAATTTTTGCTGTCTGGTTTCCTTCTTCGCGATCGCAGAAGGTGGGTCGCGATCGCGAAGAAGGAATTTGGCTGGGATGCTGATTGTTCTTCGTGTTGACAGCTCCATCCTCGCGATCACATAGTATCAAGTCAAGGCCGGGCACAGTTGCTCTTCGCGATCGCAGTGAAGGAATAACTGGGCAGCTTTATTAAATACGAGACTTAGCCTATTTCCTCCATTTTCATCTTCGTCCTCAAGTCGTTAGAGAGCTCTTCAAGTAACCTTACACCATTGTTATTGAGGTAAGTAAATTCCATGGTTTTACTAAGTTTTAACATCAATTCCTAGCTATTTGTCCCTTCTAAATCATCAATTCTTGAAATTTGGTAGTAAATTAGGGCTTATGGGAGAATTAGTGAATTATCTGTTCTAAGCCGTGAATTCATGTATAAATCACTTAATTATGATCCTTAGGCTTTGGTTAAGTGATTCCTTCAAGAATTCTCGAAATTCGAACGTGTGGACCCGGGGTCGAAATTCCAAAATCCTTCAAGAATGCCTAATTTTGGGTTTATTGGTTAATTCTTCAAAATTGATTCAATTACACTATATTTGGCTAGTTGCGAGCCTTCGAGGGTAGATTTCGGAGATTCGGGCGCATCTTTGATCCGAGGGGTGATTTTTCGTCGCGAGGTGAGTCTCCTTTCCAACCTTGTAAGGGGGAAATGTCCCCATAGGTTCCTTATTTGTTATATATACATGTTTTGGGGGCCGCGTACGTACCAAGTGACGAGAGTCCGTACGTGGAAACTATATTGCGGGTAGCTTTAGGACTCACGAGTATGCCTCTATGTGCCTTATTTGTACCTTGTATGTATTGTATGTTGTGATTGTTGTTGAGATGACATGGAAAGGTGAAATATTATGATTTCAATCCCAGTTGGATACAGTGGTATTGGCACAGTCCTGTTGAGTTCACTATTGAGTTGGTACACATATGTACCTATATATGTATATGCACTTGTTATCGAGTCAGCACACGAGTCGCAGACTGGAGGCGCGATCGTGGGTCAGCTTATATATTATTATTATCGAGTTAGCGCACGAGTCACATGCATGATGCGTGTTTGTGGGTCATCTTATCATAATCGGGTCAGCACACGAGTCGCAGACTGATTGCGCGATCGTGGGTCAACTTATCATTATCGAGTCAGCACACGAGTTGCATGTATGATGCACGATCGTGGGTCATCTTATTACTATTGAGTCAGCACGCGAGTCGCATGTATGATTCGCGATCGTGGGTTAGCTTATGACCTCAGTCCTTATGACCACCCTTATGACTCCGGCCGGTTGTCTTGTTCTGGTATTGTATTATCACTTGAGTCTGAGTCACTTATAGTGGGATTCACAGGTATTGTGTAAACAGAGGATTTGGCACTTGCAGTTCATTTTCAGTTGTTACTTGGATTACATTATTTGCTTATGTACTTGTTGATTTTTGCTTCACATGCCGACTGCTTTAGCCATATCTCTTTTCATATTATATAGTTGGACCTCAGTGAGTATCTAGTCGACCTCTCATCACTACTCCTTCGAGTTTAGACGGAATACTCACTGGGTACATATTTATTTATGTACTCATGTTGCACTTCTTCTTCTTCTGTACTTGATTGTACAGGTACGGTGGCTGGTACATCTGATTATCAGGCTGGTGCTAGATATTGATTTGTGTGATTAGACTTCACGGTGAGCTGCTCTTCCTGGCGACCTCCTAGCAGCACCCTGAAGTTCCTTTTGGTATTTTCCCCGTCTATTTCATCCAGACTGTGGATTTGTATATATATGTATCTTGTATATTACGATAGTTTCCCATGACACTCGTGACACTAGTTCCTGGCACACACGTAGCGTATATTTTGGGTTTTTGGGCTGCATATGTTATATAGACATGTTTATCGTTTGGTTCACGTATTTATGGTTTTACTTCATATCGCAGGCTATTATCATATTCATATCTGATTAAAAATTAGTAAATGTTGGAATGTTAGGCACCTAGGGAAGGTAACTCATAGTGTCATTCATGTTGGCTGGCCTAACCCCGATGTTGGGCGCCATCAGGACCTAAATTAGGATTTGGGTCGTGACATAATCCATATCACTTTCCAGCCGCTCCCCACTTTCTTTTTCAAGACTCTTATCATTTTTAATTGGGGTGAGATATTTCAACACCTGCCCACTTCTTAGAGCTACAACATTCACCGTTCTTTGGGATTTCTTTCTGTATCAGCATGGAGAAATCCTGGAATCCTTTTAGATGATAGAGTCGGTAGCTACGCAACCTATCTTTCCAAGTTTTGAAAACCTGTGCCCAGTTCTTTGGTAGTTGCACCATGTTCCCGTATAGCTGAGCTATGAGCTTCAAGTCTCTCATCAGTTTTGATAATAAAAGCCTTCAATATATCTTCCATGCCAGATTGAGTGGGCTATTGAGGCAGAAATTATCGCCTCTACTGATTCATAAAACCCAGAGCTCCTTGTCCTTGGGGTCTGGGGTTGTTCTGTTTCCATGCATTCACAGTACCCCAAGTGAACTCCATGAATACCGGGGTGCCTCTGACCCATTGCATTATAATATCCCACAACATTCACATCCTCATTTGAGGATTGACACTCATGAGTAGGGTGTCTTCTTCCACATATATCACAAGCTACGTGAGACTCATTTGGTATCGAGGTTAAGGTCAGCTTTCATATTTCTTTGGCCATAACATCAAGTTGTACCTGCACAGATATATTAGCATCAACTTGGTGAACACCACTTGATCTTCTGCTTTCATCACTCTTAGAGAGCCACTGATTAGCATCTTCAGATAACTCATCAAGAATTGTAACTATCTCCTCTGGAGTTTTTTTTCATCAGAGGGCATCCAACTGCATTGCTCAATGTTCTACGCGACGCCGATGTCAATCCTTCCCAAAAGTCTCATAGTTTCATCCAGAGTTCAGTTCCGCTATGTTGATACTTTACCATCTCCTTAAAACTCTCCCACGCTTCAAAAATAGTTTCAGTCTCTTTCTGACTGAAGTTATGGATTTCTCTTCTAATCTTGCCCGACTTAGATGAGGAGAAATATTTATCAAGGCATTTTTCGGACATCTCCTCCCAAGTTCTAATCGAGCCACTGGGAAAGCTTCGCGGCCACTCCTTAACATCATCTTTAAGTGAAAAAGGGAATGCCCTTAAGTACACTGCATCTTGTGACACCCCATTTTATTGAAAGGTGTTCATAATGTCCTCGAAATCCATTAGATGAGTGTTTTGATTCCCTCTGAAGACACAACAATTCCGAAGGGTTTGAAGCAACCCTTGCTTCAACTCAAAATTGTTAGCTACAATTGGAGATGGTCTAACACTTGACAATCCATAACTGTAGACCGGTCTAGCATAATTTCCAATTGGTCTCCCAGGCCTGGGAGCTATATTTCCTAACTGGTCTGCAACCAAGTGCCGATTTTGAGCAATTCTCCGACTCCTCTCTTCTTCATTGATAGTCTGTGCATCTTTAATAGCTACTTCCTCAACATCCGGTGCAGCCTTTTCTTGTTGTTGAGCTGCCTCTCTTGCAACCAATCTACATTATCATCAAATCCAGCCATAGTTTCCTTGGTTGAGGATTGCCCAACCTTTTCTAACGTCTCGTTGAGATTTCTTTCCTTTCTCAACTGTCGCAGTTGTTTATCTATCCCAGGCTCGTATGGTAGCACTCTTTCGCAGAAGCTCTAGTCACGCACCAATCTAAACATGTAACCTGCGCACAACCAAAGAACACAAATCGTAAAAAGGAAAGATAAAATAAAAAAGGAAAAAAATCTTGAATTATCACTACAAACTATTTCAAACACTATTGATCCAAGCAATGACGCTAAAATTTGACGATCGCAAAACACTAGTCAAATATAGTATAATATAATATCATATTCATAGGGACTGAATTTAAACAACGTTTTGTATTTTCTAGCTTGATTTATATCCAAGATGATCAACAATTGAGATTTATATAATTATAAACTAAAATTAACTACAAATTCAAAGCTATGGACTAGTGCCAATTGTAACAATGAGTAAGCAAAAAAGGTTATCAGTGGGGGAAAATAGGTTTTGATGCAATAGGTGCAAGATAATTGTTTGGGACTAACTCTAGATAATTCACTTCTAATATTCAAGTGAGTCTCTCGAATTCACTCAATTATTAGTTCAAATGTTTAGTAGAAACTCCTCTCTCGATTAAGTCTCAACCTCACAAGATAAACCAATTTAAGCTTTGTAAAGATATGCAAGAATTCGTAGTGCATTTGACTTTAGGAGAACCTCTCTAGATTATCCTCCTAACTAGATTTAATCAATGATTCAACTAGCCTTTTTCGGTTACTAAGAAGAATCAATGAACTCAACCAATAATGTTATGCAAAGATATCACAAGTTATGCCTCTCTTTATTACATGAACTAGTGTTACAATCTCTACGGTATTCCTCTGATTCTTCAAGAATGTATACTATCTTGATGAACTTGATTTTGATTTTGATTCAAGGGCTTGTAAAGCTTGGTCTTGAATATCCTTCTTGAACTTGGATTTGGTTTGATCACGAACAAGTAATTCGATCTTGAACGCCTTGGTATTTGGCTTGCCTTCGTTCTTGATCTTGACTTGAACTTGTAGCTTGAGTGCTTGAATGCTTGAACTTGTAGCTTGTAGAGAAATCTGCGGTGTTTGATCCACGAGCTCTCTGCTTGCTTCTTGTTATAACTTCTAGTCCCTTCTGAGTTATGAAGACCCCTATTTATAGTTGTGGGAGGGAAGAGTTATGATAAGAACAAACTCTTTCCGACCAATCAAATTGAAGCGTGACATGGCCGTATTTGATTGGCCAGAACATGCCACTTGCACACGTGGTGCGATTTCATTGGTTCTTTTAATGTGACTTGTCATGCTGTGTCATTTTGACATGTGGCACGATCCTATTGGCTCTTTCGCTTGACTTGGCGTGCCACGTCATTTGATACGTGGCATTGGGCCTCTAGGAAGATGACATCTTGGGCCTAATAAAGTGGGCTCATCAATTTAGCCCAACTAAATGGTCTAGCCCAATGGATTAAGACTTATTTATTTAATCCATATAATGTGGACCTATATAATTAATTCATTTATATATTAGCCCATAATATTTATTTGGACCAATATATCTTGAATTTAAAATATAATCCAAAGTATGTTATTGAATTTGAATCCAATAAATTTTACATGCCTACAGATACCTCTTTGTTGATTATTTGATATGAATTTGACTTAGCTGAATATATTTCCCTCTCCTACGATTATCCTAAAATTTCGTTATAAACTGCCTAATTGATTAGAATTAGTATCATCTAGTCGTATAATTTTTTAACAGGAATTGGAATACCTATCGTTTGGCGTCAAGCATGCCCGTGAGTCGTACATGATAATTTACATGATTCACCTTAAATGTTATTTAGGTATAGTTGACCATCACCCGTAATGCGGTGTTTCCTTGGTGCCTCTCATTATTGAATATTTGCTTTAGCTGAGCTTATTCCGTGAAACGAACTGTTAGGCGAGATTGGTTATAGTTGCTTCCCTTGTCAGGATGATTGGTACTATATTTATTGACTTGAGTATTGTGAATCGTTGCTATATTGTTAGGTTCTCTCCTCGTTACATCGTTACATTGATACTTAATTTTCCCCCTTAAGTGATTTATGCTTATGAGTGAGGTTGCCACTACTTTGATTGAAGTTCTCGTGTTGAACTTATCGCTGCACCTTGCATTTTGCCTTCCTGTTTTGCTGGGGTGTTCATTGTGGCTTGTGCAATGTTTTGCTGTGTTCTGGTTGTTTTCTTTCGGCGCCCTGCATTGCATCTTGCATCGCATACATAGGGACTGTGGGAAGAGACCTGAGCCTTTCCCTCATATTGCATCGCATACATATGGACTGCGGGCAGAGACCTGAGCATTTCCCTCATAGTTCATCGCATACATAGGGACTGCGGGCAGAGACTTGAGTTTTTCCCTCATATTGCATTGCATACATAAGGACTGCGGGCAGAGACCTCAGCCTTTCCCTCATATTGCATTGCATTGCATTGAGTAGTTGCATAGGGACTGCGGGCAGAGACTTGAGCCTTTCCCTCATAGTGCATCGCATACATAGGGACTGCAGACAGAGACCTGAGCCTTTCCCTCATATTGCATTGCATACATAGGGACTGCGGGCAGAGACCTGAGCCTTTCCCTCATATTGCATTGCATACATAGGGACTGCGGGCAGAGACCTGAGCCTTTCCCTCATATTGAATTGCATTTATAGATGCAATAATTAAATCATTCAAAATGATTCAATACATAAAATTAGAGTTATAATCCAAAAAAAATCATCAATACACCAAATCCATCAAACCCTAAAGAGAACTACTCCATAGTCATTGAGTAATTCATCAAAAATATAGTTAAAGTATAGGAAAACACAAAACGATCCAAACTCGAGTCTTGGGAGAGGAAGGAATGATGAAATACTTGTGCTTTTTCTCCTCCCACTCCTCCTTAGCTTCCTTAGGTCTAAAGTATGTCAAAAGTCCACAAAATAACATTTTTCCATGTATTTCTACCAAGTAGGGTCGCGCCTAAACAATATCATATTTTCCTAGCCGAAATAAGCATTTACTCTGTACAAAATACACAGGCGCGCTGCATGGGGTGACGTGCCAAGAAGGGCCTTAGTGGGAAAATTCAGAGGGCTTGCACTTTTGAAGCAGCAACATTTTCCATAGCCGCAGCTCCCCACACGCCACGTTTGTAGGGTTTTCTTAGAGTAAAGTTCATACTTTGATTTTTTACGTCCAAAGTTGGTCCTCAACCCCGAACATGATTCAAGCTTAATCCCTTGGAATTTTACTTAGACTGCGAAGCTCCATATAGCTAGAATTAGTTCCACAACACTACATAGCTCAGAATCACTCCTACAAGGCATAAAATACACAATAAGTGCAAAACACGGCCAATTAAAGCTCAACACAAGTAAAGTGCAATAAGCGACTAAAATACATAATTATACCATCATATACCGGCGTGGAAGTGAGAGTATGCACTATGGGTTCTCTAATAGGGCTGCCATAGATTTCGAGGATGTTTGATGCTAGTTGGGTCATTATGGAATTTTGAAGGCATCTCATTCTGGTGATGACTTCTTACATTTTGGAGGGTTTAAATTTGACAAGGAGGGTTTGCTTGATCTACACAGGGAATGTGAACGCTTGACTATCATCTTGGGTACTATACTATTTTTGAGTTTTGGATACGTTCATGGATATTTTGGTTGTTCATTGATTAAGTGCAACAAATTCTTATAGCCTGTGGAAGATGGTGGACTCGGGAGATTTGATTGTTTACTTAGTGGTCGTGTCCATGGCAAGGTCACAAAACGATGTTGCTATGAGGTCACGCAGGTGGTATATCTCCTACGAGAAGGTTTAGTTTGCATGATTTGCTATGAGGTTACTATGAAGAGATTTACCTTCTACCAGTAGAATGCCTGTGCTATAATATGGATCATCTAGTCATGTGTTGCTGTAGTCTCTGGAATAAGGGATTCTTGTGGATTATATATGATTTAAGGAGGGTGACTTTGAAGATGATTCTTGCGAGGAATTACTAGGTGTGTGTTGTATTTCATCTTAGGGGTATATGGAGAATGTTGAAGGACTCAGGCTCAATATTCTTCTGTGGGGGTAGTGTAGTGTGCCAGGGAAAGGATTCACTAATTTGTTTCTTATGGAGTATTTATGTATTAACGGAGCACTATTCATTCAGTATGGTTGGCTATGTATTTATGGCTAGGATTGAGAGGGTGACTCTCACTAAGGTTCTAATAGATTCAAAATACGATATGTGGTATCTAAGAATATCTGAATCTGTGTGTGACTAAAGGTGTGAGGTTTGCGTTGGAATGTTGAAAAGATTCGGAGCATTTATGCATCGTTATTGGTTCTACAAGGAAGTGTTTGAGAGATGGAAGAAATAACTTCAGATTCATAGGAGTACTCTTCGAGCAGGCATTTCAAATTGAGGTACTATCTGATGCATGAGGGAGAATAAAGTGGCTTATAGGTCTCAGGACGACGAGATTTCATGTGGGGATGTCACGACCCGAAATCCCACCTTCGGGCCATGACTGCGTCTAACGTTGAACCCGCTAGACAAGCCAACGTTTGAACTAGATAAAATTCATTAACAACTAACACATATAAGATAACTAAAGCATCGATGGTCAACAATATGAAGGTTAACAAATAGCCAAAAATAACATAGCAATTTCGAAGTAAAACCCATATACAAAATCCCAGAACTAGTGTCACGTACTCACGAACTGTCTAAGAGATTACTAAAAACAAAGGTCTGAAAATATGTACGTAGGATTTTCTTTGAAATATAAAGTAAGACAAAGCTGAAAGTGAAGAGTAGAAGGTGACGCCAAGGCCCACGAACGTCTTCGGGTCTACCTCGATGTCTCCTGTATGAACTGATGAGATGCTCCGACCGTCAGTGATCACCGGGTCCGACTGCGTAGTTTGCACAACATAAAGAAGTGCAGGTGTAGCATCAGTACAACCGACCCCATGTACTGAGTACGTGCCGAGCCTAACCTCGGCAAAGTAGTGACGAGGCTAGGACCGACAACAATATATGTACCTGTGCAATTCTATATAATAACAGGAGAATATCGACGGAAATAAGCAAGTAAGACAGATACGAGGAGAACATGCTGGGGGTAAAAAGAGCAACAAAATGCTAGTACGGTAGAACAGGGTAATAACTGAAATGTAAAGATAAAGGCAGGAATTTAACTTCTCAAAACAGATAATGAACAACAAAAGGCACGGCATGTCCCCTCGTGCATAACCTCACAATCACTCGGCACGGAATGTCCCCTTGTGCGTATATAATAACACTCGGCACGGAATGTCCCCTCGTGCATATAATAAACATGTTCCGGGCTCCGGAACCTTAATACGGGCCCGGTAACATGGTTTTCACTTAATAATTTATTTTCAAATTCCTTTATTATTTCCAGAAAATAATTTCCTTTAAAAATTCATTTCTCGGGCTTGGGACCTCGGAATTCGATTCTGGGCATACGCCCAAGTCCCATATTTTCCTACGGACCCTCCGGGACCGTCACATCACGGGTCCGGGTCCGTTTACAAAAAATGTTGACCAAAGTCAACTTTATTCATTTAATTATCATAAATTCTATTTTTTCATCCAATTTCAATATAAAGACTCCCAGGCTACACGCCCAGGCTACGCACGCATTTCGAGGTGAGATCAACGGAGGCTTTCGGAGCCTCGGAACACAGATATAGCTAAAATTACTTACGATGACCGTTTGGTTCATCACAGGGGATCACTTGGATGATGTTTTGATTAGGGACGATAGTGTACTGGGAATGAGTAGATTCGCCTTGAAGGTAGATCACGAGTAATGTAAAGTAATAAGGTCAGCATAGCAGCGATTTAGTTCAGCATTGTAATGGATATGATCGATTCCTTTGGTATTATAGGGCTTTACAAGTGTTTTTGTGGTAATACTATTGGGTTTGGTAGCCTGTGCGACTTGGGTGATCTAGAGGGATCCAGTTCGATTGGTTTGGTTATGTGCATATGGGTTGCAAAGAGTTTGCAATGGTTTTGAACATGAATTGCGGTTGGTGTCTTCTAGCGACATAGGGAGCTTGCCGTGTGTTGTGTGTTTCTTTTGAATTCAGCTAAGAGGAATGTTTATGGTCGATGTAGTATGTATCTTATTCATGATTCAAGATTGATGATGGGACTCTCGTGTTTTTATATTTTAGCATGGTTGATGTGGTGAGCTGTGTGGAATTGGGATTGATGGATAAGGTTGTGGGTCAGTCTTGAAAGGAGTGTCATGAGTTCTAGACAACATGAGAGATTTCAAATGTTTAAGAGTGTTCTAGCACTACCTTGTATCGTTTGAGAAAGGTGTGTAGTGTGAAAGATGCATTGTGTATTGTTTTGTAGATGTTTGGTTATTACTACAAAAATCACATGGTTCGTAGCCATTAATGTTAGAGTTTTGCTACTCGTTGCGGAAGGTATGTGAGTATTTCTTATGATGTGATTATGTGTGTGTGATGCACCAGTCACTTAAGTGAAAGGATTAGAGATCAGGTATAGAGATTTTTGTACTCTTGCAGGTTGGATATTCTATTTCTGAGAGGCAGCCCTTATTGACGCTGGCGTCGTATGAGCATTGCTGACCCAAAGGGCACGACCAAGTCCCAGACGAGCAGGATCGTCATTTGTAAGGAGCATTCTTTGGGCAGATAGGAGCCAATGAAGACCACATGCCCATTGCGTTTACCGAAACAAAGAGTCTGAGCATACTAGCCATGGACCAATCCATCCCATGACGAAGCGAGGACGACGTGGGACACAACTAAAACTTTTGGTTCACCCCGCACGTCAAACTCGAGGGGAGAAAGGCAACCGATTGTGCTTGATAATTCCTGGGCATTAGGTATGCAACACAGAAAACCGACACCGAACAAGCCTAATTTGCGCCTGTGTCATGACTGTGGGAGTGCGTTCAGGATTTGACACTTGAATATATATATATATATGGCATGGATAGTGTCATTGTGGACTTTTAAAAGGTTATTCATTTATTTTAGACTGATCCGAACTGGTTTGGAGGCCCATTCATAAGCCTAATGAGAATATGTATTCTACACTGGGTTGGATTTGCTATTCAGCGCAACTTTTCTCTATGGGCGAGTCATCGGGCATAAAGGATATTGTGGGAAGGGTTGATCTATTTGATCTATTTCAAGTGTTACTCCCTTATGCTATGATGGGTTGTGAGACGATTCTACTACTCACACGCATGTTGTGGCCCTATTTAGTCCTTGTGGAGATATATGAGGGGGATTGCTCTTGAGGTGTTGATATGCTTATTGCACCATAAATGTGCTTGCCTTTTCATACCTCATTATGTTGTCCGTCTCCCCTTGATTATGTTTATGCACTTTACATGCTTGTTGTTGATACATATGTGTTTCAGAGTATGTGAATTATGGCCTAAATGATTATTGATGAGGATGTTATGGATCGGGTTGCACGCTGCCATATGTATTATGTGTGAATTTGGTGGCACACTTCCATGGGTACATGTGTAGATCGGGTGGCATGCCGCCACAGTAATCTGTGTGGATCGAGTTGCATGGATACAATTCCTTGAGCTTATTTTGTGTGTTTTGCTTATCCTTTGTGGGATGTGGTCATATCATTATGTTTTTGTTGTTATATCTGATACACTTGTTGGGTAGATCTCGTGTTACCTTTCCATTACTGGTCATATTCGGACAGTTGCTTGAAGGGCGCACTGATCATGTCGTATGAGATTCTTGATGGTGTTAGATGTTGAAATCGATCGAGAAATTTATACTGGGTGAGATAGGGTTATAGGGCCTAGAATCACTGTATTCGGATTCGTATAAGGTATGTTTGGATGAAGAATGTCACTCATCACCTCGGCATTGGGTAGTGGTTCTTGTCGGGCGAGAGACCTTTATGACTTGTTGATTTGATGCGTAATTATAAGTTCAAGCATATTTCCTTCTTTATTATGGCATCACAAATATTTGGAAGAAGGTTTTGTTATTCATGAGGTATATTACCTATATTCAGTTTGGTAATGAGCAACTATTGTAACAAAAAGATATCACTATAAGCACAAGAGTTATGCGGCATGTCATGTGGTTCCATATTGGGAGTACACTTATGATTTTATACAGCGGGTTGAGATTGAAACAGTGTATATACAAGAATTGAATCTTGTAGGAATTCTAGATGTTGGAATTCAATTTAAAGAATTATGGGTTGAGGTTGTATGAAGAATATTCAATTTGGATTGTGTTAATGGGCTTATATGGGTTTAGGTGACACGAGATCAACCTCGGGTATGCATATGATGAGTTATGTAGTGATTTGATAGCTTAGGAACGTCTCTTGATACGCTCCAGGACGAACGTATGTTTAAGTGGGGGAGAAAACGACATGACCAGTCATTTTAAGCGCTAGCATTTCGTTCAATGGTTTGAGAATTTGTGTAGCTTCACTTGATGCATTATGTTTTGAGAGGTTTGGAGTTAATTTGGAAGAATAATTCTTAATCCGAAAACCTTAAGTTAGAAGAGTTGACTAAGGTTGGACTTTTGAGTGAACAACTCGGAAATCAGGATTTGATGGTTTCAACAGGTTCGTATGGTAATTTTTGACTTGGGCTTGTATTCAGATATGGATTTGGAGTTGGAGGTTCCTAGGAGATTTTAGCCCTATTTGTGGAAAGTTGGCAAGTTGAAGAATTGGAGAGTTCATAAGTTTGACCGAGTGTTAACTTTGGTGTTATCAGGCTTGAATTAGTTTCTCGGGACTTCAGACAGGTTCATTTCGCTGATTGGGACATATGAACAAAGTTTGGTTACGATCTGGTATGTCTAAGTGTTATACGGACGAGTTCGGCGAAGTTTGAATGTTTGGAAGTTAAGGTAATGATTTGGTCTTTGATTCTTGGTTTTGATGTTATTTATGGTGTTTCGAGCGTTTGGATAAGTTTGGGTTATGTATATGGACTGGTTGTCATATTTAGACGGAGTCCCGAGGGGCTCAGTTGATTTTCAGGGTAGTTTTAGATCATTTGAACAACTTTGAGATTGCTGAAATTCAAGTGTTCCGATGTTCTTTGCGTTCATGGTAAATGGGCTGCGTTCGCATAGAAAAATTTGAGTCGCTAAGGTTTAGTGCATCGTATTTGCAATCAGGCAGTCACATTTGCATAGTGCTGGAGTAGATGCTACGCATTTGCGAGAGAGAGAAGAAGGTTCGTGAAGTGGAAGTTGCCGGCTGGAAGGTCTAGGCTTTTGCGTTTGCAGTTGGTAGCTCGCATTCGCGATGGGCTGGTCGGTTGGTCGTTGCGTTTGCCATGATGGTACGCGTTCGTGATGAAGTCTTTTGGGGCAGTGGCATTTTGTGCTTTGTGATCGGGAATATTTGGACTGTGATCACCAAGGGTTTACCTGAAGCAGACCTTTGAGTGTTATATTTCAGGACTTCTTCCTATTATTTCATATTTTGAGCGCTAGACTTCGAGAGGAAGATAATTTGAAGAGAAATTTCACTACTACATTGGAGGTAAGCAATTTTAACTTGGATTTGGCCTCATATATTTTTTCCTCGTGAATTTCTACACCTAAAACTTGGAATTTTTGACAAGTTGGTATTTTACCAACTTATCTTCTCTTAACACTTAGGCTTTTGCATGATTTTGTTGAAAAACTAAAGCTTTTTCTGAGGTTTATTGGCATATTTCAGGTGTAATATGATTTGGAGAATAAACGGAAGAAACCGAGTCAAAATGTGTAAAAATGGTGAAAAATGACTGTTACTAGATACTCTTCGCGATCGCAAAGATTGGACCGCGATCGCATAAGTCTGTGGAAATGAGAATCGCAATCGCAATGCTATTTGTGTGAACGCGATGAAGAAATTGGTCACCGACCTAGGATGCTTTGTGCGAACGCATACTTTTGTCTGCGATCGCAGTGACTTACATCCATACTCTACGCGATCACAATCCTATTCACGCGATCGCGATTCATTAAAACTGAGTGAAATCTAGGCAGTTTTGGCATTTCAAGATTTTGACCACAAAGCCATTTAATACACGGCCTAGAACATCTTTGGCTATCTTTTGGCTTATTTTCAGTCTTGAAGACTAGAGAAGAATATTTTTGGAAGTTAGGGTTTGCACACACACTTGGGTTTTGAATATTTGAAGCTTGTGGTTAAGGATTTCTTACCCATTTATGTTTATTTCTTCATTTCCTTGCTTTGTATTGAATATTTAAGTGTGTAGTATTTATTTTCAACACTTAATCTTGTCTATGGAGATACTCATGTTTAAAGTGCAGATTAAATACCTTGTTGTGCTTATGTATTGAATGAATTTTATTTATTTATGAGGTGAGTTATTGTTTATTTAATTATTCTTGTTCTTTAGTGTTTCCAAAGGGATTAGCTAACCCTAGGACTCACCCATTTACTTCGAATTAATTTTGGGAAAGAAAATTTGGGGTTGGGAAAGATTAATTTACAAGAACTTGAGGCTTTAACCCTCATTTTATAGATTCCTTGTTGTGACTTTTAGATTCTAATTTTGTCTCTTTGTGTCACGACCCAAAATCCTAACTCAAGTTATGATGGCGTCCAACAGCGGGGTCAGGCAAGCCAACACTCAATTAACTAAGGTTTCCTTCTTTTTTGATTAAACATCTCTACATATACCAAGTTTTTAAAACATAAACATTAACCGAAAAAGGGTAATTTACCAGTTTTTAACCAAAAGTAGTCATAAGAGGCATGAGCCAATATATATATACAGACTATAACTCGTAATAGCTACCACGTGTGTGTGCCATGAACTAGTGTCACAAGTCCTACGGGCATACTAACTGAATATACAAAAGATATAATATACAACCCCACTGTCTGAAAAAAGTGTCTCAAAAAGTGAAAAGTGCCAAAAAAAAGGAAAAAGAAAATAATAAGGAAGTATGAATAAATGGAAGACTAGGTGATATAAAAAAAGAAAGAGAAAAGAGAAGAAAGGGTGGAAAAGTCCTTGAAGGAAGTGGACTTTGATTGTTGAAAAAAGGTAGTGCTTCGAGAGATTTTGAGTCACTCTTACAAAAATTGTGCCCTACCTTAACCAAAAGCCTAAACTACAACCCTTTAAGTCCTAATTTATTTTTAACCAAGTATGTCTACATTAGTGGAGAAATACATGAAGGGAAAGCCAATGGTACTACTTGTGTGCATTTGATTATCTTTGTGAGAGAGAGAGTTAAGTCTTTACATTTGACATCCCATTTATGTTTGGAATTGTAATTTATGAGTTTGAGATTCTCTCTTAAAGTGTGAGGGCACATGAAACTTGAGTTGTGAATTATTTATTCCATTTTCTATTAGGAGGAATGAGCGAGGGAAGATAATTGTGATAGAGAGGGAAATTTTGAATCTTTAGTGTCATGACTTGGTTGCTACTTTGATGAATATGTGTGTTTGAGCACTTGAATTGAAATAAGATGTGTGAAAAGTTGGTCATTTATATGCCTTGGACTAATTGTTGGTACCAACCGAAGTCACTAGGTTGTACTTAAATTGACCCTTTTTGACTGGGAATGATGTTTGGTATGCCATTGAGCTTAAGTGATGATTTTGTTGAAGGATATTCTTAGTTTTTGAATTGCTTGAGGACAAGCAATAGTTTAAGTTTGGGGGATTGACAAGTTAGTATTTTACCAACTTATCTTCTCTTAACACTTAGGCTTTTGCATGATTTTGTTTAAAAATTAAAGCTTTTTCTGAGGTTTATTGGCATATATAGGGTGTAATATGATTTTGAGAAGAAACGGTAGAAACCAAGTCAAAATGTGTAAAAATGGTGAAAAATGACTGCTGCCAGATACTCTTCGCGATCGCATAAATCTGTGGAAATGAGAATCACGGTGGCAATGCTATTTCTGCGAACGCGATGAAGAAATTTGTCACCGGTCTAGGATGCTCTACGCGAACGCAAATTTTTGTTTGTGGTCGAAGTGACTTACCACTATACTCTACGCGATCACAATCCTGTTCACGCGATCGCGATTCATTAAAACTGGGCGAAATCTGGGCAGTTTTAGCATTCCAAGATTTTGACCCCAAAGTCATTTCATACATTACCTAGAACACATTTGGCTATCTTTTGGCTTATTTTCAGTCTTGAAGACTAGAGAAGAATATTTTTGGAAGCTAGGGTTTGCACACACACTTGGGTTTTGAAGATTTGAAGCTTGTGGTTAAGTATTTCTTACCCATTTATGTTTAAGTGTGTAGTATTTATTTCCAACACTTAATGTTGTCTATGGAGATACTCGTGTTTAAAGTGTGGATTAAATACTTTGTTGTGCTTATGTATTGAATGATTTTTATTTATTTATGAAGTGAGTTATTTTTTCTTTAATTATTCTTGTTCTTTAAGGTTTCCAAAGGGATTAGCTAACCCTAGGACTCGCCCATTAACTCCGAATTAGTTTTGGAAAAGATAATTTGGGGTTGGGAAAGATTAATTTACAAGAACTTGAGGCTTTAACCCTCATGTTATAGATTCTACCTAGGAATAGGATTGAACTACTTGTAGCCATATCCGGGTGTGCTTAATCTCTTAATTGGGTTAGGAATAATTCAATTAGGAAGTCTTGTTAGTCTTCGAAAGAGGCTAATTGAGAATTATTATCCGTGACTAATTAACATAAACCCGCTCATATTTATAAAATCGTGAAATACATTGAATCGTTACTTGAGTGTAATTCCCAATGCATCCATACTGGTAGCCATTGATTATTTTAATTTCTTTATGGGTTACTTTACATTATTGCATTTAGATATAATATTTTCTAAACCAAAATCTAAGTGTTTGATATTGCATGATAAGTGATAATTCTCTTACATTCCTAATCGTCTACATATTGTTCTCTGTGGGATTCGACCCCAACCTAGTTGGGTTATTATATTTGACATCGAACACTTTACACTACTTTAAAGTATAAATTTGAGCATATCAAATTTTGGCGCCGTTGCCGGGGACCAATTTGGCGTAGTTTAGGTTGTTTGAGAAATAAGTGTAAGTGCTTTGGTCCAAACTTGTGAATATTTGTGTAATTATTTTTCTTACCTTGGTCTATTTTTCTTGTTTGTTTCAAGTTTATTTTCTTAAAATTTTGATAAAAAAATGGCATCATATAATGAAGATTGGTCGGATGGTAGTTGTTCATACTTTGATGACCCATGTCGTTATTGTGGAGGACCACACTCGTGGAAAAATTGTTTAAATTCTCCTGGGGTTGGATTTTACGCACAATCTTAAACCCATGAGTGCAATATTTGTGATAGGTGTGGTTGCCAAAATGGTCATTGGTATGACTGTGCTTATTTGTCCTTCCTTTTCCCAAGCCCCCGCTATGATGACTCTACTTTTTGTGATAAAAACTTTAGGAATGCGGGAGTGGAAGAAATGGAGTATGGCCAAAGTGGAGAGTTCAAGATCATGTTGGAATGCCTACTTGAAGAAGGAAACAAAGAGCAAATGGATGAAATAATCGAAGCCTTTTGGGTTCAAAAAGCCTCGGAAGTGAGTGATAGCCAAGAACCTTCCCTGGAGGTTGAAATTGAAAATTCTTCCTTGGCAATTCAACAAAACAAGGAAGAACTCTCAAATGGTCAAAATGAGAAGATGGTGCTCATGTTGGAGGCCATTCTTGAAAATGAGGAGAAGCACAACTTTGCACTCGAGGACTTGAAGCATGATGTGACTCAAAATGATGAGCATATCCGCACTTTGGAGCATAAAATGAAAGCACTGATGGAGGCTCATTATGCCTCTCAATTTGAAAGTGTGGAAGGAAGCCAAGAAGAGTCCAATTCTGAGGAAGAAAGTGAGATTTACTTTGAGGAATCAAGACTTGAACATCCGCCAACCGAATCCATGAGTGTTTGTGATTCCAAGAAAAATATGGAATTAGAGTCAACCGAGGTGATTGAAAATATTGTTGAAATTGACTCTAGTCCGAGGGAAAAAGAGGATGTCAAAATCTGGGAGAAATTGCAAGTTGGAGGTTTGAAGTGACGTTCCAAGCATTTTTCAACATTGGAATTGTGTGGTGATATGGAAGTTGAACTACACGAATCAACGAAGGATTGCGAGGAGGAAGGACCAATACCATACATTCTACAATTTGAAAGAACAAGAAAGCAAAATGACATTCCTCACATGAAAGCCAAAAAGTGCAAAATGAAGAAATTAATGCTTGGCTCGGTCATCGACTTACCACCCCCCCCATCGCTCATGGTCACAAGCTTGATTCCAAGCAAGGTACCCAGATCATATCGTACAAGTGGCGAGAAAAGTGGTAAAGTTGACTTGCGTCATGCCACGACATTAAATGCGGCGCTTGGTGGGAGGCAACCCATCATTTTCAAAAAATTTGGTCGTTTTTGAAATTTTCATTTTTAGAATAGTTTAGTCTATTATTTTGAACTAATTTGCCAAGTTTCACATTTTTTGGAGTTTTTTTTAGCAGGTTTCATAGTCCAGGAAGTCCAAACCAGTAACTGTAGAAATATTGCAGAAAATTGCAAAGCATCGCGATCGCAGAAAAAGGGTCGCGTTCGCAGAGAATCAAAACTCTATAACCTTACGTGATCACTGAAAAAGGGACGCGATCGCGACCATGTGACAAAATCGCTCTCTGCGATCACGGTGAACAGGTAAGTTCTTAGTTCAAAATACTGGAAAGAAATTGCACACACCCATTTTCACTCAAACAAAGAATAAAAATCTCCTGCTCCCCTAAACCCGTGAAACAGTCCCAAAACTTAATTTTGCATCAATTCCACTACATCACTCCTTCATCGTCCTCAAGGTACGTCGATCTCTCCCTTAACTCTCAGTTTTTCCAAGTCTTATGGTGAATTAGTTGAAGGGCTGCATTATTTTAGAATTTTAGGGCTTGAATTTTTGTTTAGTTTGTCAAATGAGATTGTGCGTTCCCTTGTATGCTTGCTTGCTGTGAGAGCTTGGTTGAGGGTAAGAGTGAAGATCTGTAAAAATTTGGAGTAAATCTCTAGGGGTTGAAGTTGTAAACTTGTAAGGCAATTGGGGCACATCACTTGTTTGATGGAATGCCCAAATCAAGCTGTTACGGGGCAAGGAAGAAGACCCTCGCGATCGCAATGCCCCATTCCGCGGTCGCGTAGGTCTATTCCTGCTGAGAGCCTGGATTGCACATCACGATCGCGTATATCTCTCTATGGTAGCGTAGCTTAAGCATACCTGGAAACCAACGTTTTTCTTCGCGATCGCGTGAACTGATCCGCGATTGCGTGGTTTCACTGCTTCTTTCTCTTCGCGATCGCGTGACATTCTATGCGATCGCGATTCACTGGTGCCCAGGCAGCAAAACAGTACCTTCACCATTTTTTATCCAAAATCTTTTTAACCTGTTTCTTTGGCCTAACCACCTCTAAATGCAATGCTTTAAGTGCCCATATGATTATTTGACATGTATACTCTTTTTGTAGGCACTTTGAGCTCTAAAATGGATCTGGCACCAAGTGAAAATGTTCAAGTACCCATCGCACAAGCTGTCGCAGAGGAGTATTTTGATGCTGACACATTCTCATCCTTAAGATGCTCTCAACACTACGACAAGCAACTGTCCAAAAGCATGATTAGGGAAAGAGGCATCCTCTTGACCGACCTTGAAAGCCGATGGCCCGAGTTACATGGGAGATTAATATCGAGTGGGTGAATTTGCTTTACGGAAGAGCCAAGGCCATCCAATCATGAAGTAATCAGAGAGTTTTATGCAAATGTTGTAGAGATGGACTTCAATAATGATTTGGTGGCTACTGTCAGAGGCAAACAAGTCCATTTTGGTTCAGAGATGATCAATGCGCATTACAATCACCCCAATGCTAACAATTAGGTGTACAATCTAGCTCAAGAGTTGGGTACCCAGTTGTTCATAGATCATTTGCACGGTGGACAACTGCCAAAAAGGATAAAGAATCACTCCAGGATCGAGTCTTTAGAATTCACTGCGGAGCAGACTTGGCTCTCCATTATCTGTGCTCGAATCACGCCTTCACGAAATGAGACAGAGGTAACACTTGAGAAGGAAAGAGTGATTTGTGCTATCATTGAGGGCAACGGTGAACGTAGGGCAGCTTATTGCCGATGAGATAGCAGAGGTTGTTGCAGAAATAACCAAGAGCTTATTCTTTACATCCCTGATCACCCAATTATGCTATGATGCAGGGGTTGTGAAGAAGCCTACAGAAAAGGAAAAGAACCCAGAGAAGCTCATCCACCCATTGCTGAGAAAGGGAATAGGGAATGCACAAAAGAAAAGGAAGATTGATGTAGCATCTCCATCCTTCGGCCAGTTCACTGATACTATCACTTAGACACCAGATGCCCTTATAGATGCCACTGGGACTTGCACAACTATCACACCACTTGAGCAAGGACCTCTCACTCTCAGGTATATCTCTCATCAAGTTTATGGCATGGAGACATATGTACGCCAGCTTGTAGTTGGTATTCCTTCTGGACCATCCGGAGAGGGAACATCTGCAGGTCCAGCTGGCCAAGGAAAGGTTCCGACTTTATTCGACCTTTCTAAGGAGCATCAGGCCATCAAGCCAAGTTGGGGAAGATTGAGCGGAGGAAGCAGAAGCAAGGAGAGCATGAAAAGAAGAAAATCAAGTTCCTCACAAAGATCACGAGCACCTTGGGGAAGTTTTGTGGACCAGACGAGGTTGATGATGATGACTTGGAGCTTGCAGCCCCCAGTACCTCCAGAGACGAGTGATGCCATTCAGGGAGAACCTCATTCATTTTGGCTTGTTTTGTATAGCTGCATTGGGGACAATGCAATACTTTCGGTTGGGGGAGGCTCCTATATGATGAATGTGTGTGGAACATGAATTTTGTTTTTGTTGGTTGCGAACTTGTGTAGATTGGCTGACATTGATAGTTTATTAGTAGTATTTTGTTAAATTAGAATTTTCTTGTTGACTTTTATTTTGGTTTTTATTTATTTTGTTCATAGTAGTATTAATGCAAATCCTTGGTTTTTTTTCTACCGCGGTTCTTTTTCAAGGAATTTATTTGTGTTGAATCGGGTGCCTTTTCCCTATGATGAATGGCGTGAGAACTTTCTTAAGGGACTAGTCTTGTTTAATTTTGATTTATTTTTAGAAAGTAAATATTTTTTTTAGTTAGTCTAGTAGCTAGTTGTGAATAAATTTATTTTTTGGGTGAAATCTTGTGTCCGTAAGCCAACGGGTGACTTGTTTGGTCCCAATATGATTTAAACTTTGGCATATGAAGTTTTTGATCTTTAAAATAGAAAACAAATATATATAATAAAAATGAATGATTGAAGTAGTGTTCCTTGTTGTGACTTTTAGATTCTAATTTTGGCTCTTTGATTCACTAAATAGCTTCTTAGGCTACATGTGACTTCCTTGATATTCATTGGTTTCAATTGGATTTTGGATTTGTATTCCACTTGAGTTTTCATGTGCCGTGTGTGGTGAGATTTAATTGTGAAGTTCTTTTTCATCATTTGTAGTCTAGAACTTGCCAAGAATGTGCTTCAAGGCAAAATTCTAGACTAACTTGGTTTGAAAAATGACATTTGGCCTTCCTTGGACCTCTATTGTGCCTAAATTTCCTACCCGTGCATATTTTCCCTAGTCAACCCTTTTGAGCCTTTTAACTTTTTCTTTGGCAACCATGTTACAAGCTATTTATTTTCTTGTGGCACCGTACCTCCCTAAGTAATTTAAAGTATTAATATAGGCTAAAAGCCTAAGTTTGGGGGTGGAGGTTGGAAAAGTTGTGATGTAAAGGTGTCTCAAAAAGTGAAAAGTGTAAAAAAAAATGAAAAAGAAAATAATAAGGAAGTATGAATAAATGGAAGACTAGGTGATATAAAAAAAAGAAAGAGAAAAAGAGAAGAAAGGGTGGAAAAGTCCTTGAAGGAAGTGGACTTTGATTGTTGAAAAAGTGTAGATCTTAGGGAGGTTTTGAGTCACTCTTACCAAACTTGTGCCCTACCTTAACCAAAAGGCTAAACTACAACCCTTTAAGTCCTAATTGATTTTGAACCAAGTATGTCTATATTAGTGGAGAAATTCATGAAGGGAAAGCCTATGGTACTACTTGTGTACATTTGAATATCTTTGTGAGAGAGAGAGTTGAGTCTTTCCATTTGACATCCCATTTATGTTTTGAATTGTAATTTATGAGTTTGAGATTCTCTCTTAAAGTGTGAGGGCACATGAAACTCGAGTTGTGAATTTAATATCATTTTCAATTGGGAGGAATGAGCGAGGGAAGATAATTGTGATAGAGAGGCAAATTTTGAATCTTTAGTGTCATGACTTGGTTGCTACTTTGATGAATATGTGTGTTTGAGCACTTGAATTGAAATAAGATGTGTGAAAAGTTGGTCATTTATATGCCTTAGATTAATTGTTGGTACCAACGAAGTCCTACTAGGTTGTACTTCCATTGACCCTTTTTGACTTGGAATGATGTTTGGTATGCCATTGAGCTTAAGTGATGACTTTGTTTAAGGATATTCTTAGTTTTTGAATTGCTTGAGGACAAACAATAGTTTAAGTTTGGGAGTTTGACATGTTGGTATTTTACCAATATATCTTCTCTTAACACTTAGGCTTTTGCATGATTTTGTTGAAAACTAAAGCTTTTTCTGAGGTTTATTGGCATATTTCAGGTGTAATATGATTTGGAGAAGAAACGGAAGAAACCGAGTCAAAATGGTGAAAAATTACTGCTGCCAGATACTCTTCGTGATCGCAAAGATTGGACCGCGATCGCATAAATCTTTGGAAATGAGAATCGCGATCGCAATGCTATTTATGCGAACGCGATGAAGAAATTAGTCACTGGCCTAGGATGCTCTACGCGAACCAATACTTTTGTCAGCGATCGCAGTGACTTACCACCATACTCTACGCGATCGCAATCCTGTTCATGCGATCGCGATTCATTAAAACTGGGCGAAACCTGGTCAGTTTTGGCATTTCAAGATTTTGACCCCAAAGCCATTTAATACACGACCTAGAACATCTTTGGCTATCTTTTGGATTATTTTCAATCTTGAAGACTAGAGAAGAATATTTTTGGAAGCTAGGGTTCGCACACACACTTGGGTTTTGAAGATTTGAAGCTTGTGGTTAAGGATTTCTTACCCATTTATGTTTATTTCTTCCTTTACTTGCTTTGTATTGAATATTTAAGTGTGTAGTATTTATTTTCAACACTTAATCTTGTCTATGGAGATACTCATGTTTAAAGTGTGGATTAAATACCTTATTGTGCTTATTTATTGAATGATTTTTATTTATTTATGAAGTGAGTTATTGTTTCTTTAATTATTCTTGTTCTTTAGTGTTTCCAAAGGGATTATCTAACCCTAGGACTCGCCCATTAACTTCAAATTAATTTAGGGAAAGATAATTTGGGGTTGAAAAAGATTAATTTACAAGAACTTGAGGCTTTAACCCTCATTTTATAGGTTCTACCTAGGAATATGATTGAACTACTTGTAGTCATATCCGGGTGCGCTTAATCTCTTAATTAGGGTAGGAATAATTTAATTAGGAAGTCTTGTTAGTATTTGGAAGAGGCTAATTGAAAATTATTATCCATATCTAATTAACATAAACCCTCTCATATTTGTAAAATCATGAAATACATTTGATCGTTACTTGAGTGTAATTCCCGATGCATCCATACTTGTAGTCATTGATCTTTTTACTTGCTTTCTAGGTTATTTTAAATTTTTGCATTTAGATATAAATATTTTCTAAACCAAAATCTAAGTGTTTGGAATTGCACGGTAAGCGATAATTCTCTTACATTCCTAATCGCCTACATATCGTTCTCTGTGGGATTCGACCCCAACCTAGTTGGATTATTATATTTGACATCGAACGTTTTAACTACTTAAAAGTATAAATTTGAGCATATCAATTTTACAGTTAAATTTGGGGTTTTTATCTACAAGAGAGGTAATTTGGGGATTTGAGGTCGATTTGGACCCGATTTGAAATATAATCACATATTTGGACTCGTGGGGTTTTGGGTAGCCGAGATGTGGTTTGGACCCGAGTTGAATTTTGTTGGCTTTTAGGAATTCTATTAAAGATAAAGCTTTATTATTTGGGGTTGTTTCCTATGGCTTTATTTGACGTTATTGAGTTGTTTTTGACTAGATTCGAGTTGTTAGGAGTTGGATTCGGACGGTAGGCGATTGTTGCTTGATTTTAGGTTAACGGGCGGAGGTAAGTCTCTTGTCTATTATTGTAATGGGGAATTGTCCCCTTAGGTATAATTGCTACTTGATTCATGATTTAGGAGTCACGTACATGCAAGGTGACACTTCTATTTCTATTACTGATCTACTATCTCCTTTCGTCTTCTTGAACTGAGGGTCTATCAGAAACAACCTCTCTACTTCTCCGGAGCAGGGGTAAGGTCTGCGTATACACGACCTTCCCCAAACCCAACTAGTGGAATTTTACAGGGTTGTTATTATTGGTTGTTGTTGTTGTTGTATATACGAGGTGACGAGTGTATAGGCGTAGCTAGGTTTGACCATATCTGATATTTTGACTTGGGTTGTGCTTTTATTGAATTATGTGATGTTGTTATTCATGTCCAAACTGATATTATGACTACATGATAATTTATAGTCATGATCTAGGAGCATGCCTAGGGTTATAGCTTGTTGATTTGACATCAAGGATAAATTTTTCATGTTGAGATTTATTGTAAATCCATAGTCATACACTTGTCTTATTTGCTCCATGGTTTTGGTGGTTTCTATGGCCTAATTGACTCGTGGTAAACAATATGATTAAGCTATGTGTAACGACTCGGTCGTTCGGTTTGAGAGTTAGCATCCCGATCCCCTAATAAATGCCTTCCCCATATTTGTATCTGCTTATGGGACTTGTCGGACTGTGTAGTTGTGAATTCCGAGGAGTTTTGGGACACATAGTCCCTATATATGAGTTTAAGCTTTAGAAATCGGATCGTAGTTGAAACTGTGTGAAGACGGGTCAGGAATGGAATTCCGTCAACTCTGTTAGATCCGTTAGGTAATTTTGGGGTTAGGAGCGTGTTTGAAATGTGTTTCGAGGTCTATAGTACTTTTAGGCTTGAATTGGCGAAAGTTAGAATTTCGGCATTTCTGGTCGATAGGTGAAATTTTGATATCGAGCTCGGAATGGGATTTTGGAAGTGGCAGCAAGTCCGTAGTGTTATTTTTGACATGTGTGTAAAATTTGAGGTCATTCGGATTAGTTTTGATGTGTTTTTGCATCAATTATGGATTTTTGAAATTTCATAAGTTCTTAGGCTTGAATCCGTGTATAATTGGTGATTTTGATGTTATGTAATGTGTTTTGAAAACTCGACTAAGTTTGGATGAGGTGTTAGGATGGGTTGGTAGTTTTGGTTGAGGTCTCGTGGGCCTCGGGGATGATTCGGATGCCCCACGAGAAGTTTTTGGACTTGAAACACCAGTTGTAGTTTGCTAGTTCCGGTGTTTCGCACTTGCGGAAGAGGAGCCGCAGGTGCAGACATGCAGGTGCGAAAACGGGTCTCGCAGGTGCTGATTTGACCTAGGTCAGCCAGGCTCGTAGGTGCGGCAAGAGTTTTGCAGATGCGGAGCCGCATATGCGGCCTAGTGACCGCAGGTGCGGCCCTAGCTCATTTAATGAGATTTCGCACCTGCGATGTATTTTCCGCAGGTGCGGTCCAATGGGGCGCAGGTGCGGGGTCGCTGGGCAGTCAATACCAATTTCGAGGGTTTGAATTTCATATCTTCTAAACACGATTTGGAGCTCAAGATTAGGCGATTTTGAGTGGGTTTTGAAGGGAAGAATCATAGGTAACGAGTCCTAATCCTATTTCACTTGTATATCATTAATCCTTAGCAATTTCTTCAATCTAATCAAGGAATTTGGGTGAAAGATTATGAAAATGGGAGGAAAGTTTACCAAGTAGAAATTCGAGAATATAATGGTATTTTGATGATTCTTGTTCGAGTGTGTTCGAGAGTGAATGGGTATTTTAAATTCTTAACTTTCACTCGATTCTGAGACGTGAGCCCGGGGGTCTCTTTGGGAAATTTTCCTAATTTCCCATATTAGCTTTGAATTAATTAGCTAGATTGATTTCTTAAAGTTATATTTACATGCACTTGAATTGAATAGATTTGGGTCATTTAGAGTCGGGTACTCTTGGCAAGAACATGGTTTCGAGTTAAGTAGAGCAGTCGAGGTAAGTGGCTTGCCTAAATCTGTGTTGGGGACCTTCCCCTAGGTTGTTTTTGATATAATTATTGTGTGGGCGCCACATACGTGAGATGACGAGTACATACACGGGCCATTTTTGCAAATCCCACTCTTCCTTCAAAAATTGTACAATGCCTTGTCCTTCAATTTCATAATTTCTACATGTTTAATTGTTCATCTTAGATTAGGGAAGCATGCCTATTGTTTTCATATTTAATTTCTTAATTGACACTCTGTGCGCCATGTTTAGCTAGTTTTCCCTGCTTTCCTACATGTATCTTGATGTACTGTTAGAATTGGTGTTTATTTGGCATTTACTTCGCGCTGCATATTTAAATTGGGGACTACATACGTATTCTGGATGACCCCCCCTATACTGCATATTTAAATTGGGGACTACGTACGTATTCTGGGAGATCCCCCCAGTACTGCATATTTAAATTAGGGACTACAGACGTATTCTGGGAGATCCCCCTTGTACTGTATGATCATATTTTGAACTACAGGACGGTATCCCAGGAGCTTCCACTGTGAGATACGTTGTGCTGAGCCGAGAGCTTCATTTTGCTGTTTAATTCAGATTATTCATTTGAACTGTTTACTTTAGAACTTATTTCTTTTTCGCACTATTTAAATTGTTTAAAAATTTATAAATCCAGTAGAGCCTTAACCTGACCTCGTCACTACTTGACTGGGGTTAGGCTTGGCACTTACTGGGTACCGAACGTGGTGTACTCATGCCTTTTCCTGCACATGTTTTTCGTGTGCGGATTCAGGTTCTAGCTCTCAATTCCGTGGCTAGAGGTCGTCGTAGCATTTTGAGCAGACCGTAAGGTAATTCTGCCGTGTCCGCAAAATCCTCAGAGTCACCTTCCATTCCAGTTTAGCTAGAGACTTTTATGTATTTCTTTCTCATTGTATAGAGCTATTATGGTATAGAGCTTGTGACTTAAAAGTGACATTCCGGGTTTTGGGAATTTTTGCTTGTACATGCCGAGTGGCGATGTTTTACTTATTATTTTTGTTTAATATCTTCAGCAAATTTAGGCTTACCTAGTCGTAGAGACTAGGTGTCGTCACGCTACCTTCCGAGGGGTAAATCAGGTCGTGAAAAGTTGGTATCAGAGCGTCTAGGTTCATAGGAGTCACAAGTCAGAAGCCGGTTTATTAGAGTCTCACAAATCGGTACAGAGACGTCCATATCTATCTTCGAGAGGCTATGTAACTGTTAAGAACAATCATATTCTTGGAATTTCTTGTCATGCTAGTTATTGACATCAAAATTCTAAAAGTCAATTCTACTCTTTCTCATAAATGGTGAGAACCTGTACCGGACGGACTGACAATCAGGCATCCGAGCCCCCAGCCAGAGCCGCCAGAGGCAGGGGCAGGGGTAGAGGACGAGCACGCTGTGCAGTCCGAGCACCGGCGAGAGTAGCGACAGAGGATCCCCCAACAGCTACTGTTACGACCCGACCGGTCATTTTAAGATCCAGCGCGTCGTTCAGCAGTTGGGAGTCATGAACAGCTCCATTTCGGGTATTGTGACTTGTGTGTATGGTCAGAGTTGAAATTCAGGAGGTTCAGAGTTGAATTGAAAGGAATTTTTTTATTTCGGAAGCCTTTAGTTGAAGAAATTGAGTAAGACTAGAATTTTGAGTAAACGACCTCGGAATAAGGATTCGAAGGTTCCAGCAGGTTCGTATGATGATTTCGGACTTGGGCGTATGTCCGAAACGGGTTTGGATAACCCGGGAGCGTTTCGGCGTATATTGTGGAAGTCAGCATTTTGAAGGAATTTCTTAAAGTTTGGCTTAAAGAGCATTTCAGAGATATTGATGTCCGTTTGGGATTCCGAGTCTGGGAATAGCTTCGTATGGTGATTTTTGAGTTGGGAGCGCGATCGAAAGTGAATTCGTATACCCGAAAGTCAATTTAAGGTCATTTTGCTAAAGATAGAAATTTGAAGTTTTTTGAGAAAATCCGACCAGAAGTGGATATTTTGATACTAGGGTCGGAATGCGATTCCGAATGTTGGAGCAGGTCCGTAATGTCGAATGTGACTTGTGTGCAAGATTAGGGGTCAATCGGACGTGATTTGATAGGCTTTGGCATCGGATGTGAAAGTTAGAAATTTCAAAGTTCATAAAGTTGAATTCTTGCGCGATTCGTGTTTTCGGCGTTGTTTGATGTGATTTGAGGCCTCGACTGAGTCCGTGATATGTTTCCAGACTTGTTGGTACATTCAGACGAGGTCCCGAGGGGCTCGGGTGAGTTTCGGGGTGGTTTCGGACCACTTCTAGGCCATTTTTAACTGCTGGTTTTTTGCTACAGCAGTGTTCTAGGCGATCGCGGGGAATTGGTCTCGATCACGGTGTGTAAAATGTGAGAAACGGGCCAGTGAATCGCGATCGTGGAAAGCCTTTCGCGATCGCGTAGAGTAAATGTTCTGCTGCACTGACTTGAATTTGGAGGCTCATATCTCACAATATATAGGGCATTTTGAGATGATATAAAATTAAAAGTTGTAGCCCTTTGTGTCTAGTTTCTGGAAATGTAAACCATTCATGATTTGGATTTGTGTACAAAGAGGTATGGCTGTTACACTACAGGGTTTCCGGGAAGATGAAGAAGAAAGTTGTGTAGCACATGGGCTGACTTTGCCAGTTTATATATAGATATATATAAGGAACTGGAAGATGACCAACACATGAAAATTGTAGATCTTGGAGTCTCGTTTGCAGAACACTTTACCATTTTTTATTTGTAGTTGTGTGCGAAATGTTATGACTATTCTACTGGAGGCTGTCCGGGCAGGCTGGGCAATTGTTCTCCGCGATCGCGAAGCTCTTTCCGCGATCACGAAGGCTAAATTTTGGGCTGGAAAAATTGTTTTCCGCAATCGCGATGAGTAAATACCTCAGCATAATGATATTTTAGCGGGTTTAGCTCATTTTTCTTCATTTCTTCATGACTATGAACGGATTTTGAGAGCATTTCAAGGAAGATTTCAACCAAGCTTCAGAGGTAAAATCATTCTACTTATTTCTAAGTTAAATACAAGATTATATCATGGATTAGAATATGAAAAGTAGGGAAAATTTGTGGAAAAATTAGTATTTTGAAGAAAACCTAGAAATTTGGAAATTTGGATTGTAACCACGAATTTAGCATGAATAATTGAGTAAAATGTGTTATTGAATTAGTAAAGCTTCGGGTAGGGATTTTCTTCAAGAAATTTCGAGGTCCGGGCACGTGGGCCNCGACAGAGTGATGATTGATTATACTATGGGATCGGGACGTACACCATGACAGAGTGATGATTGATTATATTATAGGATCGGGCCGTACGCCACGACAGAGTGATGATTGATTATATTATGGGATCGGGCCGTACGCCACGGTGAGATTGAGACTACCAGGGTGGGATCGGGTCGTACGCCACAGCGATATTGAGACTACCAGGGTGGGATCGGGTCGTACGCCACGGCGAGATTAAAACTACCAGGGTGGGATCGTGTCGTACGCCACGGCGAGATTGAGACTACCAAGGTGGGATCGGGCCTTACGCCACGGCAAGATTGAGTACCATATGGGAGCGGGCTGTACGCCACGGCGGATACCAAACTTGTTTGATTTGAGATTGTTACTTGATGCCGGATATTGATGTACTTGATTATTTGTATACTTGCCTATAGTTTTCCTTACATCCTGCTTACTTTATTACTGTTGGACCTTAGTGAGTATCGAGTCGACCTCTCGTCACTACTTCTTCGAGATTAGACGGGATACTCACTGGGTACATATATGTATATGTACTCATACTACACTTTCTGTGCATTTTGTTGCACAGGTACCTTTATAGCACAATGATCGATTTGGGGACTTATACGGGCTGCAATCATCCAGAGGCGTTCCACAGATGCCAGAGTCTCCTTTCGGTGTACCTATATTTTATATCTATTGCCTTTGTCCCATTTATTTTCGGACAAGAGTTGTATAAATTGTATAAATTCTTAGAAACTGCTCATGTACTTGTGTCACCGGGTTCTGGGGATGTGTGAGTCTTGTTTTATTGAATTAA
>ML245471.1:0-51411 GCA_005239495.1 Nicotiana undulata
ACCTATTTTCAGCGGACTAGCTTCAGATGACGCTCTGGGTTTTCTTGATGAGTGTCATCGTATTCTCTGCACTATGGGTATTGTTCCTCAAAGCCTCAAGGATGCTTGGCGTGCAGAGTTTCAGCAGTTACGCCAGGGTACTATGACTATGTCAGAGTATGTAGTCTATTTCAGTGACTTGGCTCGTCATGCACCGGCCTTGGTTGGCACGATCAGAGAGAGAGTCTGACGCTTCATTGAGGGACTGCACCCCGGTATTCAGACCAGTATGGATAGAGAGTTGGAGACGGATATCACTTACCAGCAGGCAGTGAGTATTGCCCGGAGGATTGAGAGCATGTTTGCTCGGGACAAAGAGGAGAGGGAGGCCAAGAGGTCTCGAGAGACTGGTCATTATTCGGGAGCTCGTGCACCAGCAACACGCTATGGTAGGGGATTTAGGATTCGCCCTTTTCATTCAGCTCTTCCAGCAGCCAGTGGTATTTCAGCTCCTCTTAGACGTCAGGAGCCCTATTATGCACCACCGGTATCTAGTTTGCCTTTTGCTCGAGGTGCTATGACCGGCCAGTTCATAGTCAGCATCAACCGCTACATCCTCCGAGGGGTTGTTTTGAGTGTGGTGAAACTCGCCACATGTTTAGATATTTCCCCAGGGCTAGGAGGGGTGCATCATCTCAGACTTATCAGGCCCCACGTGCTCCACTGGGTCCTCCAGCTATTCTTCAAGCCCCAGTTGCTGTCGCACCTACTTAGACAACTCGAGGTGGAGGTCGGGGAGGTCGAGATCGCCCTAGAGGGGGAGGCCAATCCAGGTACTATGCCCTTCCAGCCCGTTTAGAGGTCATCGCTTTAGATTCTGTCATCACATGTATTGTCCCTGTCTGTCATAGGGATGCATCAGTGTTATTTGACCCAGGATCTACGTATTCATATGTGTCTTCTTATTTTGCTTCACATCTGGGGATAGCTCGGGATTCTTTCAACTCCCGTGTTTATGTTTCTACTCCCGTGGGAGATTCTCTTGTTGTGGACCGCGTATATCGGTCATGTTTGATTATTATCAGTGGTCTTAAGACTAGAGCTGACTTATTATTACTCAGTATGGTAGATTTTGATGTTATCTTGGGAATGGACTGGTTGTCGCCCCATTATGCTATTCTTGATTGTCACGCCAACACCGTGACGGTATTTATGCCAGGTTTACCGAGATTAGAGTGGAGAGGTACCTTAGAGTATATGTCACGCCCCAAAACTGAGGGACGAGACCAACGCCTAACCAGGTGAACCCAGTCAAGCGGACCTGGTTTGCCTTTCCTACCCAACGCGTTCCCCCGTATTTACGATGCACAATATTCCATATGAAATAGCGACTTAGGTTTTAAGCATGGGTTTAAAATCTTAAGTCCATTTCTCTTTTAGCACTTCAACAGTTAATACCCAAAATGCATACACAATACATACATAACTTTCCAATACAGACCACGATTCTGAGTACGTGCAGTTACTACCCAAAACACATATATACACCCACATCATGACTACGGAGCCTCTACGAATACTAGGAGTTTATACAATACTTGCCGGCAACAAGGCCTCAGCTATACCTTACAATACATAATAGACCTAAAAGAGATGGCATGAACTACACACGGCCCCGGGAGGAAGTGGGGCTCACCAGTACTACTGAAAAAATGAGGAGAAGGCACCACTAACAGCGATCTGAGCTACCTGCTATGGACCCACGTACATCCATATAAAAGATGTAGCGCCCCCGGCAAAAGGGATGTTAGTACTGTGGAATAGTACTAGTATGTATGAACAAACTTTACTCAAAGTAACATCAAGAAATACACAGATAGAAAGCAGTTAAAAGAACCAACACATAGTGCACAGTGATACAGAGACAAATACAACTCAGAGTCTCACAGATTCTTATTTCAACACAATCACATTTTGCCCATATTCCCTCTCAACAATCCACCCTTATTACTTCCTGTTGCGGCACGCAACCCGATCCCACCGGACAATCATATTCCAACTTTATTACGTTCTGTTGCAGCGTGCAACCCGATCCCACCATACAATTTACATTCCACCTTTGTTACCCCTCCACCCTTATTACTTCGTGTTGCGGCGTGCAACCCGATCCCACCATACCATCACATTTCATAGCAAACAATAACATCCCACACTTTAATCACAGGGCTTCATATCATCAAGGGTGCAATTTCATAACAACCAAACAACCATGGGTTCACAATAGTCTTTATTATCCATTAATTCAACCACAAAGATTTTCATCAACAAGAACATAAATTCATTACCACCAACAATCCATATGAATGTCAAACCACAATAAACCTTGCCAACAATAAGTCATATACGATATTGCCATGGTTATTTAGTTTAATTTAATCAATTCACAACTCCTTTTCATCACTTGTTACACAGCCCTTAGCACATAGATATATCCACACATTTGGGTTCCTTACCATTCTTTTATACCAACATATTCAAGCATTTAACGAACCTTGCACATGATAGAGTAATCACAGAGAAATCACATTTCACAATTCCAATTAACATAGTAATCTACTAAGGAAATAAGAGAATGAAATCTTACACCTCAATACAACCGGACAATCAATTCACACAATTACTCAGCAAGAAACTTATACCGAATGTTCGGACCTCAACAAGGTGACTCTACGATGATTAAAGTTAGCCATACATACCTCGAGTCGAATTCCCCTTTTAATTTCTATCACAATTCACCGGACCGTCTAGCACCGTCAATCTATTCCACAATGTGACATAGTTCACTTAGAATTAGGAACCTTGAATTCAATTGAGCATTTTATCAAAAACTAGGTGACCCCTTAGGTTACTAACCCCCTTTTTGTGAATAATTACCGAAGCTTGTTTCCCTCATTACTAGATTATGGAGTTTAATTCACATGCATACAAGGTCTCATCTTTCATTTTTCAAAAACCAACCTATGTGTGTTTTATTCTTAACTAAAATCTGAGAAATTGGGGAAATAGGGTGAAGACTTACCTCTTTGAATGAAGAAGATGACAGATTACTCGATAATATCCGGGCTTGAGTGAGTTTGGAAAATCAAATTGGATGATGGTGAAACCTTCTCTCTCAAGAACTCTCCTTTTCTCTCTCTATATTTGGTCAGAAAATCGTTAAAAATGAAGGGAAGGGGTGTTTTAATAAACAGGGGGTCGGGTTTTAAATTTAGAAAATAGGAGCCCCGACACAGAAATGCAGTCAGGAATGTGATCACATTCCTACTATGCAGTCTGCATTCATGTCGCAGAAATGGCCCTCAAATGGGCCAAAATTTGAAAACAATCTGCCCAGGTATGCGACCACTATGCGGTCCGCATACCTGTTATGCGATCGCAAAGTGCGTCGCATAACCTCCCTCGATAAAACCATGGGGCAAGAATGCGACAACTATGCGGTCCGCATACCCAAAATGCGATCGCATTTTGGGCCGCATAGTTGTCCTCAATTTGGACAGTAGCCTGTCCTGGTATGCGACCACTATGCGGTCCGCATACCCAAAATGCGATCGCATTTTGGGCCGCATAGTTGTCCTCAATTTGGACAGTAGCCTGTCCTGGTATGCGACCACTATGCGGTCCGCGTACCTGTTATGTGATCGCATAGTGTGTCGCATAACGCGCAATTTTTAGAAAATTTAAACTTTCAAGTTTCGGGGTACTTTTTACTCAAAATATATCCGTTCTAAGAATTTCTACAGTTATAACAACACGGGGACCTATTCGGGCATTATTTTAGACATGAAATTTTACGGGTCTTTACATCCTCCCCCACTTTAAATCATTCGTCCTCGAATGAGGATCGGGAATTTATTTTGGTTTTGAAAACACAACATGCCAACCCCCAATTTTCACTAACTCCTATATTTTCTGAAAATTTTGCCAGAGTTCCCTTTGTAACTAGGCCTATCTACCTGTCAGAGAGCCCCCGAAACACCTGTACTTAACCAATTCGACACATAACTAGTTATTTCATGGCATTGCACATACTTTGTCACCTCAACAAGTCCCCTATAAGTCAATTACTTCAACATGCCATATATACTTCACTAAATCCTTACCAATCTACACTTCAATTAATCATCTAACCATCACATGAGTTTCACATAATTTCATTTATCCCAATGGTTTGCAAATTACTCAAATAGTCACAACATACACAATTATGGCACAACTTGAGAAGTTACAATAGTTGGGCAATTAGGGGAGAAAAATGGGGTGCTTTTGCACAAAATTGAACATAACATATAATTTCTTAGAGATGACAATTCGCACGATCACTACTAGAATTATTCAAACAAATGGGGATATTTTTCTTTCATTTCACTTTCCGCTTCCCACGTGGCTTCCTCGACTCATTGACTTCGGCACAACACTTTAAGTGAAGCAATTTCTTTGTCCTCAATCTACGGACTTGCCTATCAAGAATAGCAACTGGAACCTCTTCATACGATAATTCTTCATTAACCTCAATTGTCTCAACTGGCACGATGGCGGATGGATCTCCAACCACTTTCTTCAACATAGACACATGGAACACCGTGTGCACTAATGATATTTCAGGGGGCAATTCCAGCCGATAGGCCACCTGCCCTATCCTTTGAGCGATCTGATATGGCCCGAAATACCTAGGGCTCAACTTCCCTTTCTTCCCAAACCGCATGACTCCCTTCATGGGAGATACCTCCAAGAATACCTGATCATCTACTTGGAACTCCAAATCTCTACGACGAACGTCCGCATAGGATTTCTGACGACTCTGAGTAGTTTTCATCCTCTCCTGAATGACTCTAACTTTTTCCATAGCTTTATGCACAAGATCTGGTCCTAACAATTCCGCCTCACCAACCTCAAACCATCCAATCGGAGACCTACACCTATTTCCGTACAATGCTTCAAATGGGTCCATCTGAATACTAGTATGAAAAATGTTATTGTAAGCAAATTCTATAAGCGGCAAGTGATCATCCAAACTACCTTTGAAATCCAAAACACAAGCCCGTAACATATCCTCAAGCGTCTGAATAGTCCGCTCTGCTTGACCGTCCGTCTGTGGGTGGAAAGTTGTGCTGAGATTTACTTGAGTACCCAAACCTTGATGAAATTTTCTCCAAAGGTTAGCTGTGAACTGGGCCCCTCGGTTCGAGATAATAGAAACTGGAGTTCCATGGAGTCTGACTATTTCCTTGATATACAACTGAGCGTACTGTTCTGTAGAATCGATGGACTTGACTGGCAAGAAATGTACCGACTTCGTGAGTTGATCCACTATCACCCAAATTGAGTCGAACTTGCGCTGAGTGCGGGGTAACCCTACCACAAAGTCCATATTGATCATCTCCAATTTCCACATCAGTATATCCATAAGCTTCATCAACCCACCGGGCCTCTGATGCTCGGCCTTCACTTGCTGACAATTCGAACACTTAGCCACAAAGTCCTCCACACCCCTCTTCATACCATTCCACCAATAAATTTCCTTAAGATCGCGATACATTTTCATAGAACCTGGGTGCACAGAATACCTGGAATTATGAGCCTCTGCCATTACCCTCTCCCGGAGATCATCCACATCTGGAACACATAACCTTTCTTGACACCGCAGGACACCATCATCCTTGCCGAGTGAAAATGCTGAAGTCTTGTGATTCAAAATTGCTTCCCTCAATTGTGCCAAAGTCGGATCCCTGAATTGTTTTCCCTTGACTTTCGCTACTAGCGAAGACTCCGCTCCATTACGCACCACGACCTTCCCCTCATCTGAGGCCAAAAGACGGACCCCCAGACTGGCCAATTGATAAACTTCCCGAGTCAAAGGCCTCTAACCGGCTTCCAAGTGTGCCAAGCTACCCATGGATTTCCGACTAAGAGTGTAGGCTACCACATTCACCTTCCCTGGATGGTACAAAATATTCATATCATAATCTTTGAGCAATTCTAACCACCTTCGCTGACTTAAGTTCAACTCCTTCTGCTTAAATAAATAATGAAGACTCTTGTGGTCTGTGAACACATCCACATGGACCCCATAAAGATAATGCCGCCAGATTTTCAATTGAAACACAACCGCTGCGAGCTCCAAATCATGCGTCGGATAATTCTTCTCATGACTCTTGATCTGCCTCGAAGGATACGCTATAACTTTACCACATTGCATCAACACACATCCCAAAACAACCCTCGAAGCATCACAGTAAACCACAAACCCCTCTGAACCTTCTAGCAAGGTCAACACTAGTGCCGAAGTCAATCTCGACTTTAATTCCTGAAAATTCTTTTCGCATGCATCGGACCATTGAAACTTAGCTGCTTTCTGTGTCAGCTTAGTCAATGGGGAGGCGAGAGTAGATAATCCCTCTACGAACCTCCGATAATACCCAGCTAGACCCAAGAAACTGCGAATCTCTGTCGGGGTCGTTGGCCTAGGCCAATCCTTCACCACTACAATCTTTTGGGGATCAACCCGAATCCCCTCCCTGGAGACAACATGGCCCAAAAAGGTGACTGATTCTAGCCAAAACTCACATTTTGAAAACTTTGCATACAATTGGTGTTGATGAAGAGTCTGCAAAACTGCCTTGAGGTGATTAGCACGATTCTCCTGACTCCGCGAATAAACAAGAATATCATCAATGAAGACAATCACAAAGGAGTCGAGAAACAGTTTGAAAATCCGATTCATAAGATCCATAAAAGTTGTTGGGGGCGTTGGTTAGCCCAAAATACATTAACAGAAATTCGAAGTGCCCATAATGAGTCCTGAAGGCGGTCTTAAGAATATCCTGCTCCGTGATATTTAACTGGTGATACCCGGACCATAAATCAATATTTGAGAAGAACTTAGCACCTTGCAATTGATCGAATAAATCATCTATCCGAGGCAATGCGTATTTGTTTTTTATGGTGACCTTGTTGAGCTGCCGATAATCAATACACATCCAAAGTGATCCATCTTTCTTTCTGACAAAAAGAACCGGTGCGCCCCTAGGCGACACACTTGGCCGAATGAAACCCTTTTCTAATAGATCTTTCAATTGTTCCTTCAACTCCCTTAATTCTGCTGGTGCTATCCTGTACGGTGGAATAGATATTGGCTGCGTATCTGGCAATACATCAATCCCGAAATCAATCTCTCTATTTGGCGGAATCCCAGGAAGCTCATCCGGAAACACTTCAAGAAACTCATTCACAATCGGCACGGACTCGGGAGCAGGCACCTCAAAAGTGGTGTCCGCAACCCGGACCAAATGATAGATGCACCCCTTCCTTATCATCTTGGAGGCCTTAAGATAGGAAATAAACCTACCCCTCGGCACAACCACATTCCCTTTCCATTCAATAACTGGTTCATTAGGAAACTCGAGCCTCATAATTCTGGTTCGGCAGTCGAGTTTAGCAAATCACGAATAGAGCCATTCCATCCCCATGATTACATCAAAATCTACCATTCCTAGCTCGATAATATCGGATGTGGTATCCCGACCACACACCGAGATGACACAATTCCTATAGACTCGTGCGGCTATAATAGAATCACCAACTGGAGTCGACACAGAGAACGACTCATGAAGTTGTTCGGGTTCTATCCCAAAACATGAAGCAATAAATGGTGTAACATATGACAATGAAGATCCGGGATCAATAAGGGCATAAACATCATTGGTTTGAACAGTCAGAATACCTGTGACAACTTCTGGAGAAGCCTCAGCGCTCTGGCGATCACTCAAAGCATAAAACCAGCTGGGTCCCCCTTGACCCCGCGCTCTATCCCTAGCTGCTCCGTGCCCTGCTGGTGCTGGAGGGCGTGCTGAGGATGTAGAGGCTGATGAACTGGATGGCTGAGCAGTACCCCTACCTGTGCCCTAACTGGGCGCACGACAATCTCGCTGAACATGGCTCCTCACTCCGCATCTATAGCATATCGGAATATCCAAGTAACAAGGCTCAATATGAAATCTCCCACACTTAGGGCATGGGACCCTTCGCTGCTACTAGGACCTCCTTCTTGAACGACCCGACTGATGGAACCTCCTGCTACCTGAACCGGGTCCAAAACGACCTCCCTACTGATAATTGTGCCCTGATGGTGGCCCACTGGTTGGGGACTGAGCATATGACTGAGATGGCCCTGAAGACCCTCTACCCGGGGCTGACCTCCCACCTGCAACTGAGCTCCCAGGGTTGCCCGCTGACCGGGCCCTACTACCACTCTCTCTCTCCATCCTTATATTCATCTTCCGAGCCTCTGTGTCCTGGGCGAATTTCACAATCTTCCCATAATTCATATCCAATTGCAAGGCAGCTGTAGCAGCTTCATTAACAACCAAAGGACCAAGGCCCTGAACAAACCGTCGAACTCTGGCCTCCATTGCCGGCATCATGTGGGTGGCATATTTGGACAGGCTTACGAACTCCATGTGGTACTCTCACACACTCATATTGCCCTGCTTAAGGATCTCAAACTCCGCGGCACGGGCTGCCATTGTCTCGACAGGCAAGAAATGATCCATGAAGGCATCGACAAACTCAACCCACCTCGCCGGAGGGCTCCCCTCTCCACGAGAACTCTCACGCATCTCGAACCATGAATATGCTGCTCCCTTAAGATGATAGGAAGCTAACTCAACTCCCTCTGTCTCAGTAGACCTCATAACCCGGAGAGTCCTGTACATCTCATCAATAAACTCTTGAGGGTCGGCCTCAGGATCGGTGCCTGTGAACTCTGGAGGGGCTAACCGCAGAAACTGGTTGACCCTGGAACCTGAAGAATCCCCTTGCTCGTTAGAGGACGTAGGGGCAACACTTGATCTTTGGGCCTGGGAGGCCACTAGCTGAGTCAACATCTGAATAGCTCCCCTGAGGTCCCCATCAGAAATACCGGGATCGGAAGCGGGAACTGAGGAAGGATCAGGAACATCAGCGGGAGGGATTTCATCACCCTCCGCTGGAGCAGGAATAGGGATAGTCTGGCCTGGAGTAGAGGAGTCAGGCAGATTCAAGGTCGGGGAATCATTCTCACCCGCACCATCAGGTAAGGAATTTATGGCCACACTTGGGTGGCATTAGCCTCTAGGCCGAGTCGAGCTCTCTTCTTGGGTGCCATTTACCGAAAATTAGAACAATGTACGAGTTAGAGAAAGATATTTTCACCTTCCACCTCATCGCACGATACAAAGTAGCAATGAAAGGGTATTTTCCTAAATGTCCATGCAGCCCCCTAATTATAGATGTGGTCGACAACACACCGATAAGAAGGGCTCTACTAGACACGGCTCCGAGACATCCTAGGACACTTTAAAAACCTTAGGCTATGATACCAAGTTTGTCACCCCAAAACCGAGGGATGAAACCGGCGCCTAACCAGGTGAACCCGGTCAAGCGGACCTGGTTTGCCTTTCCTACCCAACGCATTCCCCCGTATTTATGATGCACAATATTCCATATGAAATAGCGACTTAGGTTTTAAGCATGGGTTTACAAACTTAGGTCCATTTCTCTTTTAGCACTTCAACAGTTAATACCCAAAATGCATACACAATACATACATAACTTTCCAATACGGACCATGATTCCGAGTACGTACAGTTACTAGCCAAAACACATATATACAGCCATATCATGTCTACGGATCCTCTACGAATACTAGGAGTTTATACAATACTTGCCGGCAACAAGGCCTCGACTATACCTTACAATACATAATAGACCTAAAAGAGATGGCATGAACTACACGCGGCCCCGGGAGGAAGTGGGGCTCACTAGTACTGCTGAAAAGATGAGGAAGAGGCATCACTAACGGCGAGGAGAGCTACTTGCTATGGACCCACCTACATCCATACAAAAGATGTAGCGCCCCTGACAAAAGGGACGTTAGTACTGTGGAATAGTACTAGTATGTATGAACAAATGCTCAAAGTAACATCAAGAAATGCACAGATAGAAAGCAGTTAAAAAACCCAACACATAGTGCATAGTGATACAGAGACAAATACAACTGAGAGTCTCATAGATTCTTATTTCAAGACAATAACATTCCGCCCTTATTACTTCTCAACAATCCACCCTTATTACTTCTTGTTGCAGTGCGCAACCCGATCCCACCGGACAATCACATTTCAGCTTTATTTCGTTCTGTTGCGGCGTGCAACCCGATCCCACCGTACAATTTACATTCCACCCTTGTTACCCCTCCACCCTTATTACTTCGTGTTGCGGCGTGCAATCCGATCCCACCATACCATCACATTTCATAGAAAACAATAACAACCCACACTTGAATCACAGGGCTTCATATCATCAAGGGTGCAATTTCATAACAACCAAATAATCATGGGTTCACAATAGTCTTTATTATCCATTAATTCAACCACAAAGATGTTCATTAACAAGAACATAAATTCATTACCACCAACAATCCATATGAATGTCAAACCACAATAAACCTTGACAACAATGAGTCATATACGACATTGCCATGGTTATTTAGTTTAATTAAATTAATTCACAACTCCTTTTCATCTCTTGTTACACAGCCCTTAGCACATAGATATATCCACACTTTTGGGTTCCTTACCATTCTTTTATACCAACATATTCAAGCATTTAACGAACCTTGCACATGATAGAGTAATCACAAAGAAATCACCTTTCACAATTCCAATTAACATAGTAATCTACTAAGGAAATAAGAGAATGAAATCTTACACCTCAACACAACCGGACAATCAATTCACACAAATACTCAGCAAGAAACTTATACCGAATGTTCGGACCTCAACAAGGTGACTCTACGATGATTAAAGTTAGCCATACATACCTCGAGTCAAATTCCCCTTTTAACTTCTATCACAATTCACCGGACCGTCTAGCACCGTCAATCTATTCCACAATATGACATAGTTCACTTAGAATTAGGAACCTTGAATTCAATTGAGCATTTTATCAAACACTAGGTGACCCCTTAGGTTACTAACCCCCTTTTTGTGAATAATTAAACAAGCTTGTTTCCCTCATTACTAGATTACGGAGTTTAATTCACATGCATGAAATGTCTCATCTTTCATTTTTCAAAAACCAACCTATGTGTGTTTTATTCTTAACTAAAATCTGAGAAATTGGGGAGATAGGGTTAAGAATTACCTCTTTGAGTGAAGAAGATGACAAATTACTCGATAATATCCGGGCTTGAGTGAGTTTGGAAAATCAAATTGGATGATGGGTGAAACCTTCTCTCTCAAGAACTCTCTTTCTCTCTCTCTATTTTTGGTTAGAAAATCATTTAAAATGAAGGGAAGGGGGTGTTTTAATAAACAGGGGTTCGGGTTTTAAATTTAGAAAATAGGAGCCCCGACACATAAATGCGGTCACGAATGCGATAGCATTCCTGCTATGCGGTCTGCATTCCTGTAGCAGAAATAGCCCTCAAATGGGCCAAAATTAGAAAACAATTTTCCCAGGTATGCAACCACTATGCGGTCCGCATACCTGTTATGCGATCGCATAGTGCATCGCATAACCTCCCTCGCAGAAACCATGGGGCAAGAATGTGACAACTATGCGGTCCGCATACCCAAAATGCGATCGCATTCTGGGCTGCATAGTTGTCCTCAATTTGGACAGTAGCCTGTCCAGGTATTCGACCACTATGCGGTCTGCATACTTGTTATGCGATCGCATAGTGCGTCGCATAACGCGCAATTTCTGGAAAATTTAATCTTTCAAGTTTCGGGGTACTTTTTACTCAAAATAGATCCGTTCTAAGAATTTCTACAGTTATAACAACACGGGGACCTATTCGGGCATTGTTTTAGACATGAAATTGTATGGGTCTTTACAGTATACTCCTCGCAGAGTCATTTATTTTCTTAAGGCTCATCAGATGGTTGAGAAGGGGTGTTATTCGTACTTGGCGTATGTGAGAGATGTTAGTATCGATACCTCTACAGTTGAGTCCGTTCCAGTTGTGAGAGACTTTCCTGATGTATTTTCCAGTTGATCTTCCGGGTATGACTCCCGACAGAGATATTGATTTCGGAATCAATTTGTTGTCGGCCACTCAACCTATTTCCATTCCTCCCTATCGTATGGATCCTCCTGAGTTGAAGGAGTTAAAGCAGCAGTTGCAGGAGTTTCTTGATAAGGGTTTCATCAGGCCCAGTGTATCACCTTGGGGTGCTCCGGTATTATTTGTGAAGAAAAAGGATGGTTCTACGCGTATGTCTATTGATTATCGGCAGCTGAACAAGATTATAGTGAAGAACAGGTATCCATTGCCTCGCATTGATGATTTATTCGACCAGTTATAGGGTGCCAGGGTATTTTCCAAGATTGACTTGCGTTCTGGCTATCATTAGTTGAAGATTCGGGAGTCGGATATTCCGAAGACTGCCTTCAAGACCAGATATGGTCACTATGAGTTTCTTGTCATGTAATTTGGGCTGACCAATGCCCCAGCAACCTTTATGCATTTGATGCACAGTGTGTTCCGGCCTTATCTTGATTCTTTTGTCATTGTGTTTATTGACGACATCTTGGTGTATTCTCGGTCCCAGGAGGATCATGAGCAGTATTTGAGGACTGTGCTTCAGACTTTGAGGGAGAAGAAGCTGTATGTGAAATTTTCTAAGTGTGAATTTTGGCTTGATTCAGTGGCATTCTTGGTTCATTTGGTGTCTTGTGATGGGATCAAGGTAGACCCTAAGAAGGTGGAGGCAGTGCAGAGTTGGCCTAGACTGTCATAAGCTACTGAGATCCGCAGTTTCCTCGGTTTGGCAGGGTACTCTCGCCGCTTTGTGAAGGGATTTTCATCTATTGCAGTACCTATGACCAGACTGACCTAGAAGGGTGCTCCGTCAAGGTGGACTGAGGAGTGTAAGGAGAGATTTCAGAAGCTCAAGACATCCCTGACTACAGCTCCAGTGTTGGTATTGCCTACGGGTTCAGGATCCTATACAGTCTATTGTGATGCCTCGGGGATGTCCTTGGAGCGGTATTAATGCACGATGGTAGGGTGATCGCCTACGCGTCCAAACAGTTGAAGGTTCATGAGAAGAACTATCCAGTTCACGACCTCGAGTTGGCAGCGATTGTTCACGCCCTGAAGATATGGCGTCATTATTTATACGATGTTCCTTGTGAGATTTTCACGGATCACCGGAGTTTGCAGCGCTTGTTCAACCATAAGGACCTTAATTTGCGCCAGCGGAGGTGGTTGGAGTTATTAAAGGACTATGACATCACTATATTATACCACCCGAGGAAGGCCAATGGTGGCCGACGCCTTGAGTCGCCGGGCGGAGAGTTTGGGGAGTTTGGCATATCTTCCGGCAGTTGAGAGGCCCTTAGCCTTGGATGTTCAGTCCTTAGCCAGTCAGTTTGTGAGATTGAATCTTTCAGAGCCCAGCTGGGTATTAGCTTGTGTGGTTGCCCGATCTTCTCTTTATGACCGCATCAGAGAGCGCCAGTATGACGATCCCCACCTTCTGGTTCTTCAGGACTAGGTTGGGCGAGGTGATGCCAGGGATGTGACTATAGGAGATGATGGTGTGATGAGGATGCAGGGTCGGATCTGTGTGCCTGATGTGGATGGGCTTCGGGAGTTGATTCTTGAGGAGGCCCATTGCTCACGGTACTCCATTCATCCGGGTACCGCGAATATGTACCAGGACCTGAGACAACACTACTGGACTAGAAGGATGAAAAAGTATATAATGGAGTTTGTGGCAAGTGTCTCAACTGTCAGCAAGTCAAATATGAGCATCAGAGACCTGGAGGGTCGCTTCAGCATATTGCTTCCAGAGTGGAAGTGGGAGTGGATCACCATGGACTTTGTGGTTGGACTTCCTTGGACTTTGAGAAAGTTCGATGATATTTGGGTGATCGTGGATCGGCTGACCAAGTCAGCCCATTTCATTCAGGTGTTGACTACAAACTCCTCCGAGAGGTTGGCTGAGATTTATATCAGGGAGATTGTTCGCCTCCATGGGATTCCAGTATCTATAGTTTATGACAGAAGTACACACTTCATTTCACGGTTCTGGAGAGCCGTTCAGCAAGAGCTAGGCACCAGGGTGGAGTTTAGTACAACTTTTCACCCTCAAACGGACGCGCAGTCCGTGCGCAAGATTCAGATTCTTGAGGATATGCTCCGTGCCTGTGTGATGGATTTTGGAGGGTCATGGGACCAATACTTGCCACTTGCAGAGTTTGCTTACAACAACAACTACCAGTTCAACATTCAGATGGCGCCGTATGAGGCTTTGTATGGTAGACAGTGCCGGTCTCCAGTAGGATGGTTTGAGCCGGGCGAGGCCCGATTGTTTGGTACAGATTTGGTCCAGGATGCCCTCGAAAAGGTGAAGGTGATTCAGGAGAGACTTCGCACAACTCAGTCCAGGCAGAAGAGTTATGCGGACCGGAAGGTTCGTGATTTGGCATTTATAGCTGGTAATCAGGTTTTGCTTTGGGTATCGCCTATGAAAGGCGTCATGAGGTTCGGGAAGAAGGGTCAGCTGAGTCCGAGATTCATTGGTCCTTTTGAGATATTGCGGCGTGTTGGGGAGGTTGCTTATGATCTTGCCTTGCCTCCCAACCTAGCAGGAGTTCATCCGGTGTTCCACTTCTCTATGCTCCGGAAGTATTGTCGCAGCCCCTCTCCTTCCTCGTGGACATCGGGGTTTAGGACATTTTTGGGTTAAGGCAACTCTTTCCTTTTGGGAAAGCGGTTTGCATTTTTTGAGAGAGTCGCCACCTAACGATTTTAAAGGTGCGTTAGGGCACCTAGGGTTTTATATATAACTAAGTTATTAACCAGAGATAGGGTAAGGACTTGAGGTTATCCTAAGGGGAAGGTGTTAGGCACCCCTCAGGATCCACAAATGTGGTTCCCGGCCAAATAACTTTTGTGAATTTGTACGGTTTAGAAAACAAACAAATAAAGGCTCAAATAAGAGGGGATTTAAGCATGCAAGTGTGTGGAAACAATTGTAGAAAGGCTAAGTTTGAAAAGAGTTATAATCTAAAAATTTAAAGTAAAGGTAATCCTAGGTTTGTAATAATATGGATCACATCAATGCAATACCCGGTATGACACTCCTCAAAGAGGGGCTACATGTGGTATTAGCGCATCGGTCATCATATCCATATTCTACCATTTCCCACCCCGTAAAGGTAATTAAAGCGTGTACTGGTCACGAACTCTATTGTGTGCTGTTACCCGTCCCTTTCTAATAGTCCCGGAGGAGGTTAGGACTACTATCCTAAAGGGGAGGTACTAGGCAGACCCTCAGGTTTGAAAGGTAAAATTCTAAGGCGACAAGTAAAGAACACATAGGACTGCAGTAAACGGGAACACATAGGAGCATGTAAGAGGCTCAATTTTACCTCCGCAGATAATGCACATAATCAGCACGACTCAAACACAAGTAAAGACAATATTTTAATTCAGAACCTAAGACACGATATCTAAGTGAGTTCAGAAGATAAACAGACATGCATGCTTCTTTTTATTACTCAGAACGCCCTAATCAGTTTTGCCTACTGGTTTTTAAAACCTATTAGCCCTTAGACAGTAACAACATTCAGCTTTAAAAGGGATTGATTACCTAAGGCTTGCCTAGGCGTGGGATTGTATATGAGGGCTACCAAAATTATTAAACAGTTTAGAGGTTGTTTTACCTAAAACATGTTGTTCTAAGTGATGTAAATCTGAGAATGCGAAGTCAGTCACAAATTTCTATTACAGGAAGACATGATAATCGTATGAAATATTATTATTTATACCCTTCATAAATCAGTAGTTTAAAACTTAGGAGTGATTGATCAAATGCAAACAAAATCTTAGAGCATGGTATCTGAATTGCATATATAAATGCGTGATGGTTAAGACCTGATTTTGAATGCATAGGAGTAACAATTTTATGTTGATTTTATTATCCTAGGAGCAGGAGTTCTAATTGATAGGCATGATCATAAATTAGAGACATGTTGTACGTTAAAGCAGTAAACATGACAGCCTTAAAGACATGGTATCTAGTGCATGGTTGGCATGGTATGCAAAAGTGACAGATTCATTAATTGTTTACCTAAGACATGATTTCTACGTGCAACATTGTAAAGTACAGATTTGTTAACACTCGTTTGAGGCAGGATCCAGATTTTAGAAAGCATGAACATAATCACATGGCAGTATTTTTTCATTGTTATTACTAAACAGGAAATGACATAACAACATTGAGGCAAAGTGCTGAGAACAGATTCATGAAATCCTAAAAGCATGATTCCTAATGCACACAGTAGTCCTAAGCATGATTTATTGCACACATAGGGAATGTAAACCTAAGAGCATGGATTCTACCCATCTATGTCTATGACAGGCATAATTACCCCTTCCATTTTTACTATCCATCCCCGAGAGTTGTTTGCAAATTATTACACGCCAATGAATAAATTACATAATTGAAATGGAAAATAAGAAGCTATTCTATAGGGATCCTACAGATAGGCCCAAGTCCTCCAAACCTCATGCCATATGGTATTTCACAGCCTTTCATAATCCAGGTGTGTCAAAGTTCCCCAAGGGCCTCAAGGGCTCCCGGGCAATGCTCCCACCCAGACTTAGTAACCAAGAGTTGAACATGTGAAGTGTGGAAATGCCAACCTCAGTGTGTCAGAGTTCATAGGGAGCTCAGGGGTCCCAAAGCAGTGCTCACACTGAGGGGGCAAAACTTATTGTCTAAGAATAAAGTGAAGTGCAAGAGAGGATTTGAAAAGAAAAGAGTTGAGTTAAAAGAACCTTTCTAAAGAATAGTTTATTTGAAATAGTTTGAAAAATAGTAAGTAAGTAGTTTTGGGAAACAGTTTCAGAACAATCAATCAACACCAAACAGCACACAGTGCATAGAGACAATACAAACAAGGGAATGGGGACATATAGAAACAAGTTAGGATACCAGTTAATGGAGTATCACAACCTGTCCCAAGCCCAAACAGACATAGTTTGCCACAAAAGGTTCATGCCAAAGACTGAACAATATCAGATTGAGGGAGTATTGGGGAGAGGACAGCATGCAATACACATAGTTACCCATAGGTTCAGAAAAGGTCATGTGTTTAAGATTACATGGAGACTAGGTAACACATAGTAAAATTGCATTATACTAGGGATCACAGAAGACATAAGAAGAATTACATTGAAACATGCAAGGGGTAGTACATATGCTGAGGCTAAGGAGAAAGATACTGAGAATTAAAACAACAGAGCATACAAACTAGTTGCAAGTAGAAGCAGATTAAGAATAGTATAAATTGAAATACCCAAAGGAACATATTGTTTTGAAGCTTAAACATAAATTGGAGACATACCAGTTGGAAGGATAGCAAGTATAGAATGAAGAGTAAGCAAGTATATTAACTAGTCTTGGATTTCAGCCGACTAGTAGCAAGCAAGAAATCAAGAATAGAACAGTATGTGTGTGAGTAAGAGAGAGTTGAACAATGTATGTTCGTGTGTGTAAGTCTGTCCCAATGAGAGTAGAAAAGAGCAATATATATAGTAGTTTAAAATTCTAGGTAAATATAAGATAGGAATCAAATTGTCCAGTGATTATGGAACTCAGAATCAATAGCAGAATCAGGGCAAGTAATTCCTTAGATTAAGGGGATTAATTCAAACGGTAAGAACCAGTAACATATAAGGCAAGGAAAATCAGCACATGATTAATAAGGGAGGGATCGAAGTTCAGTAATCATAGAACTCAGTATCAGTCAATCAGAGAATTAAGGCAAGTAATCCCTTAGATTAAGAGAATTAATTCAAATGGTAAGAACCAGTAACATATAAGGCAAGGAAAATCAGCACATGATTAATAAGGGAGGGATCGAAGTTCAGTAATCATAGAACTCAGTATCAGTCAATCAGAGAATTAAGGCAAGTAATCCCTTAGATTAAGAGAATTAATTCAAATGGTAAGAACCAGTAACAAATAAGGAGAGAATTCACATAGCTGGAGTATAACATTTAAGGAAAGAGTTCAAATACTGTAAGTACAGAATAGGTAATTAGGGCTAGATACATAAAGTCTAATTAAGGAAATAATGGTAAGAATCAATTAATAATGCAGTCAACACATAATAAGAAAATAATTTAGGGTTGTAAAAACAGGAAAAATAGTCGGAAATCAGTAAAGAGTATCAACACGGGAAATCAGGGATTCAAAGAATCGGAAAATAATACTAATATAAAAGGAAAACAATATAAACTTCCAGGAAAACACATAAACTGAGTATAAACAAAAGAAACCAATCAGAGACTCTAATAGGCATCATTAGGGTGGGAATCATGAAATACTCTAATTAGTCGAAGCATAGGAGAATCAAGCACACAGGTAAACAGTAAAGATGAACTCAAAATACAAGACTAAGACCAAAAATTAGTGTTTCACACATATACTAGCGTGAATCAGCAAAGTAGACATGATACACGCAAAAGAGATGAAAAGTCAGAAACTCTAATAGGAAAAACAGGGTAAAAATTACAAGAAACTTAAGCTACTCGTGTCAGGCACATATACTGATCAAACCAAAAGAAGAAGGTTTCAATCATGGTAAATATGATGAAAATTATGAGATAATGCTAAAGATCAGAAAGGAAAACTATTTTGAAAAGGGGTTTAGGAACCCTAGCTTAAAAATGAAGAACCGCTTAGGGAAAACGGAAAATCTTTAAAGAAAACATCACAATAACTCGTAATATGTACAGATCCATTACAGATCTAGAGAAATTGAGAGTTTAGAAATTAGGGTTTCAAAGAGAGAACCCAGAGAGAGAGAACGTCGGTATAGAAGCCATCGGATCAAGCCGGAAAGTAGAAAACCTTACTGGACATTGAGCCATGGAGGCTTGAAACAGACTAGAGGTGTGAGAGAGTGACCCTAGTCTCTTGAAGACCTTAGAGACAGCAACACTGGTGCAAAGGATCCATGGGAGGTCTGAGGTAGGTGAGGACTTCATGGCCTTCGGTGGAGAGGCAGCCGGAGAAGACGAAGGACCTCATCGGAGGTGGAGAGACTGGAAGACTCTTGAGAGAACTGGAGAGATAGAGAGAGAGAGTAGAGAGATGAGTGTCTGAGTGAGAATGAGAGACGGGGGGTCATTCGGATCTAATTATGGTAACAAGTAATCTGGGTCGTTGATCTAAATTGATCAACGGCTCAGATTGATCAAGGGGTTGGACCGGGTAGGAATTTAAGTCTGGGCTGGGTAGAAATTCAGGCTTGGGCTGGGTAATTGGGTGGATTAAATTGGGGTATTGGGTTTAATTAGGCCACAATTGAAATTAAAAGATGGCTATTAGTTAAATACCCCTTAAAAATAGATAAATAATTAATAAAATAGCTAGTAATTATAAAAAATNTAAAGGATGGCAACTAGTTAAATACCCCTTAAAAATAGATAAATAATTAATAAAATAGCTAGTAATTATAAAAATGAAATTAATGCTAAATAAATGAAATTAAGGTAAATTAGCTAATATTAAAAACATAAAATGACTAATTATTAATTTAAATGGTATAAAACGCATAATTAGGCTATAATTGTAAAAATTACTGTAATTATAATTAAATAATGCCAAATTGGATAGTTTATGAAATGATTAAATCCTAATAGGAAAAAAATGATATATTGAGCTGGAAAATATTTTGAAAATTATTTGTAGATAAAAAATACTGAATAAATTGGAAGAGAAATTAATAAAAATATGTAAAATTATGGGAAAAATGACAGTTATCATGAAAAGTGATTTTGAAGGCATATATGCAAGATTAAAAATAGTTTGAGGAAAAATTGGGTATCAACAAGTATCACGGTGACCCGACCCATGTTTTGGATTTCAGTTCAGTCTAGTTGGACTAGGATTTATCATATGTTGAGGAGTTAGTAGCTATATTGGATAGACAGGTCAGAAAGCACAGGTCAAAGGATATTGCATCAGTTAAGGTTTAGTGGAGGGTTCAGCTGGTCGAGGAGGCGACTTGGGAAACCGAGCAGGATATGCGCAGCCAGTACCCTCATCTTTTCCCAGCCTCATATTTCTTCATACTCGTTCGAGGAAGAACGATTTTCTTAAGAGGGGAGAATGTAACGACTCGGTCGGTCGTTTGAGAGTTAGCGCCCCGAACCCCTAATAAATTCTTTCCCCACGTTTGTATCTGCTTATGGGACTTGCCAGGGTGATTAATTGTGACTTCTCGAGAGTTTTTGGACAGATAGTCCCTATATATGAGTTTAACTTTTAGAAATCACACTGTTGTTTGAACTATGTGAAGACGGGTCCAGAATAGAATTTTGTCGACTCTGTTAGCTCCGTTGGGTAATTTCGGGGTTAGGAGCGTGTCCGGAATGTGTGTTCGAGGTACGTAGTATATTTAGGCTTGAATTGGCGAAAGTTAGAATTTCGGCGATTCCGGCCGATAGGTGAAATTTTGATCTCGGGCTCGGAATGAGATTCCGTAAGTGGCAACAGGACAGTAGTGTCATTTATGACCTGTGTGTAAAATTTGACGTCATTCGGATTAGTTTTAACGTGTTTCGGCATCGGTTGTGGATTTTAGAAATTTCATAAGTTCTTAGGCTTGAATCCATGTATAATTGGTGAGTTTGGGGTTATGTGATGTGTTTTGAAGACTCGACTAAGTTTGGATGAGTTATTAGGACTGGTTGGTAGTTTTGGTTGAGGTGTCGGGGGCCTCGGGGGTGTTTCAGGTGTTCAAGGGGAAGATTTTAGACTTAAACACCAGCATAAGCATTGCTGGTTCTGGTGTTTCGCACCTGCGGAAGAGGAGCCGCAGGTGCGGTGTATGTTGTGCAGGTGCGATTTTGGGCCTAGGAGGCTGGGTTCGCAGGTGTTGTAAGGAATCCGCAGGTGCGGAGCCGCATATGCGGCCTAGAGACCGCAAGTGCGATCCCCAGCCCTTTAATGAGTTTCCGCACCTGCGATGTCTTTTCCGCAGGTGCGGCCCAATGGGTCGCAGATGCGGAATCGCTGGGCAAATAATATCTAATTCGAGGGTTTGAATTTCATATCTTCTAAAAAGGATTTGGAGCTCGGGATTAGGCGATTTTGAGTGGGTTTTGAAGAGAAGACTCGTAGGTAACGATTCCTAATCCTATTTCACTTATATATCATTAATCTATAACAATTTCTCCAATCTAATCAAGGAAATTGGGAGAAAAAATTAGAATAATGGGAGAAATGTTCCCCAAGTAGAACTTCAAGAATTTAATGGGATTTTGATGTCGGATTTCGGTGATTCTTGTTCGAGTGTGTTCGTGAGTGAATGGATGTTCTAAATTTGTAACATTCACTCGATTTCGAGACGTGGGCCCGGGGGGACCTTTTGGGCAATTTTCTTAATTTCGCGTATTAGCTTTGAACTAATTAGCTAAAATGATTTCTTAAAGTGATATTTACATTATGCAATTGAATTGAATAGACTTGGGCCATTCGGAGTCGAGGGCTCGTGGAAAGAACGTGGTTTCGAGTTGAGTAGAGCAGTCAAGGTAAGTGGCCTTCCTAACTCCGTGTTGGGGACTTTCCCTTAGGTTGTTTTAATATAATTGTTGTGTGGGCGTCGTGTACGTGAGGTGACGAGTACGTACACAGGCCATTTCTGTAAAAATCCTACTTTTTCTTCAAAAACTATACAGTGCCTTGTACTTATATTACATCATTTCTACGTGTTTAATTGTTCATCTAAAATTAGGGAAGCATGCATATTGTTTTCATATTGAATTGCTTAATTGACACCCTATGTGCCATGTTTAACTAGTTTTCCCTGCTTTCCTACCTGTATCTTGATGTACTGTTAGAATTGGTGTTTATTTGGCATTTATTTCGCACTACATATTTAAATTGGGGACTACAGACGCATTCTGGGAGATCCCCCCCCCCCTGTATTGCATATTTAAATTAAGGACTACGGACGTACCCAGGAGANCCAGTACTGCATATTTAAATTAGGGACTACGGACGTATTCTGAGGGATCCCCCATGTACTACATGATTATATTTTGAACTACGGGACAGTATCCCAGAAGTTTCCACTGTGAGATACGTTGTGCTGAGCCGAGAGCTCCATTTTGTTGTTTAATCCATATTATTCATTTGAACTGTTTACTTTAGAACTTATTTCCTTTCTGAACTATTTAAACTGTTTAAATTTATAAAATCCAGTAGAGCCTTAACCTGACCTCGTCACTACTCGACTGGGGTTAGGCTTGGCACTTACTGGGTACCGAACGCGATTTACTCATGCCTTTTCCTGCACATATTTTTCGTGCGCAGATCCATGTTCCAGCTCTCAGTCCCGTGGCTAGTGGTCGTCGTAGCTGCTTGAGGAGACCGTAAGGTAATTTTGCCGCGTCCGCAGAATCCTCCTAGTCACCTTCCATTCCAGTTAGATAGAGACTTTTATGTATTTCTTTCTCGTTGTATAGAGCTATTACGGTATAGAGCTTGTAACTTAAACGTGACATTCCGGGTTTTGGGAATTTTTCTTGTACATGCCGAGTGGAGATGTTTTACTTAGTAGATTTACCTTACTCTGTCTTTACTTATTGTTTTTGTTTAATATCTTCCGCAAATTTAGGCTTACCTAGTCGTAGAGACTAGGTGCCGTCACGATACCTTTTGGAGGGTAAATCGGGTCATGACAAGATCAAAGCCAAATGCGACTACCTCCTCGTTGTGAATCTGGTTAGCGGAACCTTTGAAGTTCGAGAAGAATGAATGCAAATATACCTGGATAAACTACAAGTAACTCTACACCGATTCAAGGAATGGACTTTGCAACATGTGTCTTAAGATCAGAATAGTGAAGTCGATGCCCTTGCAAACATAGGGTCATCGGTCGAAGACAACAAACTCAATTCGGGGGTTGTCATACAACTCAGGAGGTCAGTGGTCGAAGAAGGCCACACCGAGATAAACTCCACACGTTTGACCTGGGAGGAGAAACAAATACATAGAGTATTTGAAGAACGGAAAGCTTCCTTCGGACCCAAAAGAATCGAGATCCCTACGCACAAAGGCAGCACGATTCACCTTTTCCAAAGACGGGACCTTGTTCAGAAGGATGTTCGATGGTCCGTTAGCTTTATGTTTAGGACCAGGAGATACCGAATATGTTCTGAGGGAATTCCATGAAGACACTTGCGGAAATCATTTCGGTGCCGAATCATTGGTCCACAAAGTAATCAGAGTCGGATACTACAGGATCGACATGGAGAAGGATGCGAAAGCGTTTGTTCGAAAATGCGACAATTGCCAAAGACATGCGTTGATAATTCATCAACCCGGGGAGGAACTCCATTCGGTCTTGTCCTCATGGTTATTCATGAAGTGGGGAATGGACATCGTTGGCCCTCTTCCATGGGCCCCAGGTAAAGCTTAATTTCTTTTGTTTATGACTGATTATTTCTATAAGTGGGTTGAAGCACAGGCTTTCGAGAAAGTCAGGGAGAAGGAAGTCATCAACTTCATTTGGGATCACATCATATGTCAATTGGGATGCCTTCCAAAATCGTGTGTGATAATGGAAAGCAGTTCATAGGTAGCAAGGTAACTACATTTCTCGAAGATCATAAGATAAAAAGAATCCTATCAACCCCTTATCATTCTAGCGGAAATGGACAAGCCGAACCGACCAACAAAACCATCATCCAAAATCTTAAGAAGAGGCTAACCGACGCAAAAGGAAAATGGAAGGAAATTCTACCCGAGCTCCTTTGGGCATACCGTACAACATCGATGTCTAGTACCGGGGCTACCCCGTTTTCATTAATTTATGGCACCGAAGCTCTGATATCGGTCGAGGTCGGAGAACCGAGTATCAGGTTTCGATATGCAACAGAAGAGTTAAATAACTAGGCCATGAATACGAGCCTAGGATTATTAGATGAAAGACGTGAAGCCGCCTTCGCCCAATTGGCCGCCCAAAAAAACGAATCGAGAGATACTATAATCGAAGAGCCAATCTTTGCTATTTCAGTGTTGGGGACTTGGTACTAAGGAAATTCACCCTCAATACTTGAAATCCGAACGAAGGAAAATTAGGTCCAAACTGGGAAGGACCATACCAGATTCTTGAGATCACCGGAAAAGGGTCCTACAAGCTCGGAACGATGAGTGGGGAACAACTGCCAAGCAATTAGAACATATCACACCTAAAACAATATTACTGCTAAGGTACGATCCCTTTCTATTTTCATTTTTATTTTAGACTAATACTTGCATGTGGTCAACGAGAATCGATTTTGATTTTGGCGAGCAAAACAAAGTCTTTAGGTCTAAAATCACGTGTTGCACTCTTTTTCCCTTAGACTGGTTTTATCCCAAATGGGTTTTTAGCAAGATTGTTAACGAGACAACAATGAGTCGTGCTAACTTAGGATCAAGCCCAATTATGAATCGGCACCGAAGATCAATTCAACAATATCCGAGGTTCCTTTGCAATCAACCTCGAATACTGAGGGGCTACCCTCAGATATGCACGATCTTCGAATATCAACTCTAGTGAGGAAACTACTTCATAAAAGGAGGGTCTCGATAGATAGGATTTATTGTAAGGGCCAAACGGTAAGAGTGAGTCGTGCCCACATAGATTATTCAAGCCCTGGCTTTAACATATACGCATGTTTGACTATTTTATCAAGAACAAAGAGAAGTACTTTCCTTGTGAACATCTGGTGTTTGAAAGTTTTTCCTATTTACATCTCTTAAATAGCTTCGTACTATAACAAGCCTAAGGGCAATACTTAACCGAAACACAAACAACCGCTCCCTCTCTCGGGGACCGTCGTTCTACTCAAATAGCCCAAGTTACCGGACCTCGAGGACAAAAGACCTAATAGGAAACTCCCTGATTTCAAAAGGCCACGACCACGCCACTAGGGGACTATTATCTCGAGCAAGCCAGGATAAAGCGGGAAAACAAGCCCAATGGGAAAATCCCAAACTAAAAAGCTATGGACAAAATTAGCACGCCTCAGAGACGTCCGAGATCCATGACAAAAATAGGTCTTCAAAAAGTAAAAACAAATTTCACAACCGGTTCTAAAAGGCTACCCTCGGCATAGTCATAAGTTTAAGACATCTCTGAAAACAACTTCGATAGTATCAATCCCCCAAAACTCTAATAAAGGCAAGGGTTGTTCGAACCCTCGAACACAACCTTGTTGTCTCTTGCTAAGGCATTTCAACTTTTATGATTAAAAATAACAAAGTAAAGGAAAAACTTAAGAGCCGAAAGTGAAAAGAAATCCTTATATTCATATAAAATGATCTTTTGTAAAAGAGCCAAATCGGCCTAGTCCAAAAAACATTACAACGGCCAAAGAAAAAGTGCAAAAAGAAGAACAAAAAAAAATACTAAGTCCTAAGCGGCTTGGTCTTCATCGGAGGCCACATCGTCATCCCCGGGGTCTTCCCCTTCCTCAGATTCACTTAGGCTATCAGAGTCCTCCTCAGGGAAGGCCAACTTCTGGGCCCGAGTTTTTTCTGCTTTGTCATTTTCAACCTCGGCTATGATGTCAAAATACTGGGCTTGAGCCTCAAGGGCTTCTCTCCGAGCTTGCCATTTCAAATGATATATCATGATCTTAGCCTTGGTCTGGATGGCCTCAACGTCGACCTTAAATTGGGCCACTTTTTCATCGGCTTTAATGCCTGTCGTGGCCACCTCTGGTTTGGCCGCCTCGAGATTTTTGGCTAAGCTTGTTTTATCAGACACAACAAAATCTAGCTGTGACCGAGGTTTTCTGTCACGACCCGAATTCCCACCTTCAGGCCGCGATGGCGCCTAATGTTGCACCCTCTAGGAAAGCCAACGTGTTAACTGAATTGATTTATTAACAAGTGAAAATAATAAACACTAACTAGATAATCGCGATAAAATGCGAAAGTTTAATAAAGTATAACTAACAATAGCCATTTACGAAGAAATCCCTTTAAGTACTAAACCCAGAAATGGAGTCACGATCTCACGAACCAGTCTAAGATTTAGCGAAAGACAACAATTTGAAATAAAATGAGATATCTGTCTGGAAATACATAAATGACAGAATGAAAGATAGACAGTGATGCCGAGATCCACGAACGCCTGCGGAACTACCTCGGTGTCGTCTGAAATGGACTGAAGGATACTCCCTCTAACAATGTCCCCCGGGTCCGGCTGCATAATCTACACAACATAAAGAAGTGCAGGTGTAGCATCAGTACAACCGATCCCATGTACTGAGTAAGTGCCGAGCCTAGCATCGGCGAAGTAGAGACGAGGCTAGACACGACCATAATAATTTACCTGTGCAGTTCTATTGTATGTACCAAAGAAAATAGCAAGAAATAAGCAGTTAAGCATGGTAATACGGGGACAAGTAATGGGGTAACAAGTGAGAAGAAAATACGAATAACTGAACAAACGATAATGCAAATGAACCAAGTCAACAGGAAATAATAACTCAAACAAAATGTGCACGGCATCACCCTTCGTGCTTTTACTCTCGTCCTCACAATGCAATGCGTAATGAAAGCAATGTAAATAATGACACAGCATCAACCTTCGTGCTTTTACTCTCGTCCTCACAATGCAATGTATAAATGAAAGCAATATAAATCATGGCAGGGCATCACCCTTCGTGCTTTTACTCTCTTCCTCACTATGCAATGTATAGATAAAAGCAATGTAAATCATGGCACGTCATCACCCTTCGTGCTTTTACTCTCTTCCTCACTATGCAATGTATAGATAAAAGCAATGTAAATCATGGCACGTCATCACCCTTCGTGCTTTTACTCTCTTCCTCACAATACACGACATCACCCTTCGTGCTTTATACTCTTCCTCACCCAAATCAACAACAAACAACAACTTGGCAAGGAATTTAACAATGTGAAATACCATTCAAAACCACCCGGCAAGGGGGAAAACATCAACCAAAACTAATAATAATGCCCGGCAAGGGACTCAGCTATAACCAATCTCTTACAAGTACATAACGTAATGAATTGAGTCCTCGATTGAAATATCATATCACAATTACTTAAACAGATATTGTCAGCAATTCAACAACTTTCCAAAGAAAAACTACTTCAAAACACAATAAATACCGGAATAATAACAAGTAATTCACCAAATTAGACTCACGGGCATGCTTGACAAACAATGCATAGGTACTTTTCACCTCACCTATACATTGAACATGATAATACAAGTAGCACATATGACTCAACACCTATTCCCTCGCTAAAGTTAGGCCAAACACTTACCTCGGCTCCAAAAATGCAATTCAAGCCTCTAGCACTGCTTTCCCTCTCGAATCCAACTCCGAAACCATAGTATCTAAGCATAATCGACTCAATAATATTAATAATGACTCAATAATTCAATCCCAAAGTCTAATTATGCCATTCCCATCATTCTTCCCAAAATACCAAAATTCGACTGCGGGCCCGCTCGGTCCAAACACGAGGTTCGGACCAAAACCCGATCACCCATTCTCCCACGAGCCCGAATATACAATTTGTTTTGAAATCCGACCCCAAAATGAGGTTGAATTCCCAAAAATTCCAAAAGCTCTAACTCTACCCAAAACCCCCAATTTCTACCTTTAATTTCATGTTTTTAGGCCTAGAATCTAATGATTGATGAAGAAAATTGAAGAAATTAGAGTTAGGATTACTTACCCAAGTGGTTATGGTGGAAGAAAGGCTTGGAAGTCGTCTATGGGGTTTGGAGAAGAAGGCGACAGTGAAAAATTATGAAAATCCCGTGTTGAATTCTGTTTTTGAGCTATTAAATGACTGGGCAAAATTGTACTATGCGATCGCGGAATGAGGGCTGTGATCGTAGAGCTTCATGGATCCCCTACTATGCGACCGCAGAGGAGAAGATGCGATCGCAGAAGAGACCTGCCACAGACCTCTACGATCACGGATGAGCTTGTGCGACAGTAGAGAGGACTTTACCCTGCCCCTACCCAGCTTACCTATACCCTATGCGATCGCAGAAGGGCTTATGCGATCGCATAGGTTCACAGTACCCCCCCCCCTCTCACACTACACTATGCGATCGCACATATTTTCCAACAACTTTGCACTCCGACACCTACCCGAAACTCACTCGAGCCCTCGGGGCTCAAAACCAAATATACACACACCTTCATAAACATCCTACAGACTTATTCAAGTAATTAAACCACCAAAATAACCTCAAAAACCATGAATTAAACTCCAAAATCCATAGAATTTTCTCAAACTTCATAAACTATCAAATTTTTCCATTTTTGATCTGAAACACGTCAAACCAAGTCCGTTTCTTACCAAATTTTACAGATAACTCATATAATATCTATTGAACTTGTTCCGGGCTCCGGAACCATAATACGGGCCACGTAACACATATTTCACATCAAAATTTATTTTCAAAAGTCTTTATTATTTTCAGAAAACAATTTGTGAAATTCCCAATGACTAGAGCCAGCCCATCCTTTCGGAGGGAGGAACAGTTTTACTAAATATGTCTGAGTCGTTTCCATCATCCTCTTCCCTTGCAAAAATAAATATGTCTCCTACTCTATATAAAACCTTGTCCAAAAAATATGATTATCTTTATGAAGTCGATATCCTGCCCGATGAACAAAAAGTATCTTCCACTGAACTACCTCTCATAAACCCTTACTCTGCTTTTGCCAAAATATCATTTGCACCATGGACCCAAATCCGTTCCTTAGTCCAACATAAACCAAAAGGATTTAAAGAATATGTTGCTTCCTCAAAACTTGACCAGCATCCTATTCTTGCCACTCGAGAGGAACAATTTATTACCCTCCAAATTCCAGATGATTTTCCCAGACAATGGAGAGATCATGGTTTTACCCATATCCATTTTGGTGCTATCCGAATTGCTCTGACTTATCATAGAAGAAAAGGTCAACCTGTTGTTGCTCGACTTTCTCTTCTAGATACAAGATACTTGGAATACCAACATGCAAATTTGGGTACTGCGGAAGTTACCTTGAATGCAGGGACTGTTTACATAACTATTTTTCCAAATTTCAATATGTCCCTTTATGACCCATACTTAACTGAAGCCCTAAAAATCCAAGTCCAAATTCAAGGTGCCCCATAAGCCAAAGATTCTATCCAAGCCACTATTCATCACCAAATGGCGTGGCGAGTCCAAAATCATGCTATGGATCTTTGCCTTCTCGGAGGAGAAAATGCTTTACTCTTGAATATTGATGCTACCAAAGGAAATACCATGTGCACCCAAATACCCAGACAAATTTCCAGAGATGAGCTTGTCAAAATTCTTCATGATTCCTGGATCACAAATTATGAAAGGTTAAGGGAACCAGAAAGAACCTCTACAATCTGGTGAGCCAACTTTTACCAAAAGAAATGACAAAACCGTTTCCATAAGCTTTGACCATTCCCATCTCAAAAAACCAAATAAAACCATCTTTTCTTGCCAAATGATTCAACCCAAAGATAAATATCCTGACCCTGACCCTGAAAGAGAACCTTTCTGTAATATACAAAGCATCATGGAAGAACATGACTGGTGTAGACATTTTGACAAAGACGGCAGAAGAGTTTGGTGGTACAAATGCCCCTTTACGGGACACTGCCCATGGGATATCGATTGCGATTGCCAAGATTGTTTGGAAGATCCAATTGGAGAATATGATGAACACCACCAGCGTCACTGGGAAAGATTTAGCCTCAACAAGACCAAACCAAAATCCAAGAAAAAGGGGAAAACTATTGAAAGCAGTTTCGAGCTAGATATGAAATTAAAGACCCTTCAATCGGCTCACTAAGCCGTCCAAGTAAATATGAATTTCTTGTCAGTTACAAACCCCAAGAATGGCCAAAATTACCAAAAAAAATCACTCCAAGTTGGGAAGATAGTGAACCCAAAGAGCCACTTGAACCTAAAACTCCATCGACCCAAAAGTCCACACACCCGCAAATATTCATGATGAGCCCTTCAAGTTCCAGCCATATCCATGATTTTCCTCCACTTCAACCTTTTGAAAAAGAAGGTATCAGTCATGCTCCAAAAATCCCCAAGAAAAACATAGTACTACCTTCTGGAGAAAAACCCCCAACAAGTGACTTTGAGGTGACAATGAACTGGCAATCGTGAAAATTCCATCTGCCAAAACAAAGTGCTCAACAATATTGGCAACACCATCAAGAATGTTGCCCATACACAAAACAAGTTGATGATCAAAGTGGAAACAATTGAGAAAAAGGTGGAGCAGACATCGTCTCAGCATGAAGGACTAATCAAAGCCTTGGAACTAAGGTTGGCAAATTTACAATATGAGATTTGTCCGCCGGGAACTTCACTTTTCCAGTTCTTCCAAGAACAAGAAAAAGAGACGATTTCACTCAAGGAACAAATCCAACTTTTGAAAAATGACCGCTTTGAGTCACAAAAAACTCCACTTTTCCCTTCAAAATCTACCTTCTACCCCATGTCAACACAAGCATATTCCCCACCAAAAATGGACAACACCTTTTATAATTTTCCTACTACCTCACACCATCCTATCTCTTTCACCCAACCCTTAAAAGAAGAAATTGAATTCGATATTGCAAAAATGGTTTGGGAAAGGAAAGATGCTCTTGCAGCCAAGAAACAAACAAAGAAAAGGCGAGACCAAGGAGAAAGTTCAAAAGGGTCCAACCCTGAAAGTCTAATGATTTCTTATCAGAAGATTCCAGACTTCTATGTCTCCCAACCAAGAAACATGTCAGAAGGAGATACTACTTGGTCAGAATCTCTAAATTTATCTGACGATGATACAATGGAAGAAAGCTCTCAATCAAGAAATGATTCCACAGAAGGCTCTTCTGAAGAAGATGATCCCCCGATATTTGTGAGTCAACAAAGAGACCCAGAAATATCTGAAGTAGAGGAGGATCAAGAAGTCATGACGGGTGAACCGATACCAGAAAGAAGACAGGAACACATGGCGTCAAAACCAGTTGGAACTGGCTTCCACACTTTCACCTTAGACGACGTCAATGTTTCAAAATGGCCTCAAAGGATCCAAGACTTCTATACTTGGATGGTGACCAACTATTTGGTGGAGCGAGAAAGGTATATCATCCTGTCAGAACTAACTTCAAGGTTCTCAAGAATCCTCAGAGATTGGTGGAATTCACTTGGGATTCAAGACAAAAATACTTTTCTGCGGAGATACTGGCCAAAGACAGGAGAAAATGTGAAGACAACTCTTCGAGATGAAGTGTGTGTCATTCGACAAAAATGACATTGACAGGCATTTTCAAAAAATGGCAAAGATATACTTTGAAATCAGCCGAGACATCAACCTGAAGCAAGACTTTGTCTCTTCCCTTCCAAAGCTGTTGGCGAGCCGAACCATGCCTATCGTTGAAGAAAAGTTTCAATCAATAACCGTCCCACAAGTCGGCTACATCAGGCAAGCTATTTTCGTAGCACTGGAGGACATTTGTACGAAGCGCTCAGCTCTAAAACAAATTATCCAACACAATCCAGCGCTGGACAAAGCATGTCGCAGATCCGATCTGATCACTGGATCAAGATGTTCCTGCAATACATATAGGCGATAGTAAAGATTCAGGGGTTTCAGATGGCCAAGAATTTCAGATGGAAAATCAAGGTCCAAAAGATGCACAAAATATTTCAGACGTAGAAGGCCAGGGAATTTTAACAAGAAAAACAGATGCTTTTTTTGCCACAAGATTGGACATTTCGCAAAAAACTGTCCCCAATCAAGAAGATCTGTCAAACTCTTTCATGAGATTGAAGATTACACTGGCATACATCTTGGAAAAGAGGAGGACCTTGAATCCATATTCTTTGTGGATGATGAACCTAGTGAAGAAACTCTATTCTCTCTGGATATCTATGAAGATCAAGGCAATGATAACTATCAAATTTCAAAACCAGAGATCGAAGCCCGAGAGGAGATCAACGCACTCGCAGTCGTTCCTCAAGTAGAACTCAAAGTCTATTCATCCAAATGGGATAGACCTATTCGAGTTATTGCTTTCATCGACACCGGAGCTGCTTCCTCACTCATAAATCCTATTGTTCTCCCTGAAGATCAATGGGTGCCGCACTTTAAGGATTTCAACACTGCCTCGAATGGAATCCTGACTACCACATTCATCACAAAGCATCCGGTTACAATTGAGTTCTTTCCAGGATTGAAGTACAGGGCCAAGATGATAGGGTATGATGTACTAGGAAATGATCTTATTGTTGGGTTCAACATTTACAAACAACTTAGAGATCAACTCCAGATCAAGGCGAACGGGATATCTTTTAAGAAGCAATTCAAACCTTATTATGAGATTCCGAGGCTATTCCAAATCACCAACGATGAACAAATCAAAGAGATTGAGCAAAATCTCATTGAACATTCATGTGCTGAATCCAACAAGGATTTCATGAAGAAAGGGAAAAACCCGTTATGGAAAAATGAAGAGTTTTTTATCAAGCTCCCTTTCAAGAAGAATGAAAGCATCAATCCAGCAAAAGCCAGTCATTCAGGCATGAATCCAGATCATCTCCAGCTTGCAAATAAAGAATGCGAAGAACTTTTGGAATTTGGTCTAATTGATCCATCGGACTCACAATGGGCATGCGAAGCATTTTATGTCAACAAAAGAGATGAGCAGACAAGAGGAAAACTCAGGTTAGTCATTAACTACTAGCCACTTAACCATTTCCTCCAAGATGATAAATTTTCTATCCCAAATAAACTCACTCTTTTCTCCCACTTAGCCAAGACCAACTATTTTTCCAAGTTTGATTTAAAATCTGGATTTTGGCAATTGGGAATCTACCCTGAAGAAAGACCCAAAACGGGATTTTGCATCCCCGATCACCACTTCCAATGGAAAGTCATGCCCTTCGGATTAAAAATTGCACCCTCTTTGTTCTAAAAAGCCATGATAAAAATATTCCAGCCCATCCTCCATACCTCTTTGGTTTACATTGATGACATCCTGTTATTTAGTGATACATTGGAGGAACATGTCAACTTGGTTCGTGAGTTTGAGGCATTGATAACACACTATGGGATCATGCTTTTAGCAAAAAAGATGGTTCTTGCCCGAAAAGAGATTGATTTTCTTGGAATGCATTTCACCCAAGGTGCATACAGTCCAAGACCACATATATGTCAAGAACTACTCAAGTTTCCCGATACCAACCTCACAACAAAGCAGATCCAGCAATTCTTGGGTATCGTAAATTATGTGAGAGATTTCATCCCAAATATCTCTACATATATTTCTCCACTCACAGACATGCTCAAGAAAAATGCTCCATCATGGGAAAAGAAGCAAGATGAAGCAGTCAGGGAAATAAAGGAGATTTCTAAAAATGTCAAGTCCCTCTACATCCCTTCAGACGCTAAGAAGATACTGCAGACTGATGCCAGCAATGAGTATTGGAGTGTCGTTCTATTTGAAGAAAAAGATGGCCAAAGAAAAATATGCGGACATGCCAGCGGGAAGTTCAAAGAGGCGGAGCAACATTACCACTCCACCTTCAAGGAAATACTTGTAGTAAAGAATGGAATCAAGAAATTCAACTTTTTCCTGATTCACACAAAATTTCTGATAGAGATGGATATGAAGGCCTTCCCAAAAATGATCCAGTTGAATGCAAAAATTACTCCCAATCCACAAATTCTTAGATGGGCTTAATGGCTCTCTCCATACAAGTTCCAAGTAAGGCACCTGAAAGGAAAGGATAATATTCTCGTAGATTTTCTGTCTCGACCGAAAGAATTTTCAAGGAGATTTTCCCCAGCAAAACTGAAGCCAAAGCAAAATCTAACCAGCCACATCTTCATGTTCTCAAATATACCAAGAACAAGTCCATTGAAGCCAACAGATCATCCACCGGAGTTGTTCAATCTCATGGATCCCTTTGTTCCGTCAATTATTATGGAAAGAAGGACTTATTACGAGCTCCAGGTTTTCCGGCAACATGGAGGATACATTCTCAAGCCATATAGGGTCAATCCAGAATATTCGTTCTTCCATATATTCATAGCACAAGCCAAGGATTTTCCACAAGAATTATTATGGTTTTTCTGGTACCTATGTCATCAACACTACATTTTCATGGAATTCAAGTGCAATGTCTTCAAAGATTTAGACAACATTGAACCAGCTCTTAAGGTGTTTATATTATGGTTCAAGCCTGGAAGATATTGAATAAAATGTTTCAACGATTCCTACAATGCAAAGGTATTCATGTTTCATAGGCCAGTGAAGATTATTAATGGAAAAGTCTAGGCACAAGCAGAAGCGTCATTCTGGTGGAAATTTCCCGTGTCTATTTTATCCATGGAAGAAGAATATAGTGAAGCACAAAGAATTATCTTCTAGCAAAACAGGTGCATCCCGGAAGAAATATGGCCAAAAGATTGGGCAAGTTGGAATTATACCAATACTCATCCTCACTGGGAAAAAGTCCGAAAAGCAGCAAAGGAATATCAAACTCCGTATGAAATCATACGGGAAAAATAACTCAAGACATCTCTAGGTTAAGGTTGCGGATCACATCCCATAATCCAAAGGAGAAGGAACATGCTGAAGGAGAATCGTCAAGTTCTAGGCGTTACTACACAAGATCTCTGAAAAGATGCCTAGAAGACAAACTGGGAAGATCAATGGAAGACAATTATCTAAATCCCTGTTAATCCCACCATAATCCTACATTACCTACCAATAACCCCTAAAAAATCATCTACCCATGCCAAGACAAAATTCCACATCCTTCCAAACCACCCGGGTCCCATTTTCACATGTTTTCACATGCTTCCACATGCTTCGTCACATGCAGCACACTATTTTCACATGCTCCCACAACCCTTCACATGTTAAACCATGTACATTTAACCTCTGTCACATGTTTTCAGAAGTTATTTAGTGGTTTTGCCTAAGGTCCTTCACATGTAAAAAGGGGCCCACTTGTAGATAAGTTTTCCATGTAAGATAGGTTTATTTTAATGCAGGTTTGTCTTGTAATAACCTCCTAGTCCTATATAAAGTAGTCCTTGTAATAGTTGTAAGATCATCTTGCAATCATCTTGTAATATTTGAAAACCTTTGTGATATATTACATATGAGTTCCTTCTAAATTTCTCTCTTGTTCTTTCTTTCGAAATGGATGGAAAGGCCGGTCCATGTATGAAAATAGAGTAAGAATACTCTAAGAAAGTTAGCTTGTTGTAGTACGAAAGTTTTCTGAGTTATATAACAGTTAGGTTGGTTGTAGTACAAAAGTTTTCTGAGTTGTGTAGCTTGGCAAGCCGTCCCTTATGGGTTGTTGAAGCCAGCCCCTTTGGTAGGAAAACTTTTGAGACTATAAGCAAATTAACTGTTAGTGCAGCTTGGCAAATAGCCAGCCCTTTTTGTAGGAAAATGTTTGTATCTATGATATAGTTTGCTTTCCTGGAGTCTCTTGCTCTATTCTTCTATACTGTGGTATCAGAGCCAACCCATCCTTTCGGAGGGAGGAACAGTTTTACTAAATATGTCTGAGTCATTTCCATCAACCAAGAGACCCAGAAATATCTGAAGTAGAGGAGGATCAAGAAGGCATGACGGGTGAACCGATACCAGAAAGAAGACAGGAACCCATGGCGTCAAAACCAGTTGGAACTGGCTTCCACAAGTACAAAAGTTTTCCGAGTTGTGTAGCTTGGAAAGCCGTCCCTTATGGGTTATTGAAGCCAGCCCCTTTGGTAGGAAAACTTTTGCGACTATAAGCAAATTAATTGTTAGTGCAACTTAGCAATAGCCAGCCCTTTTTGTAGGAAAACTTTCGTATCTATGATATAGTTTGCTTTCCTGGAGTCTCTTGCTCTGTTCTTCTATACTGTGACCTCGGAATTCGATTCCTGGCATACGCCCAAGTCCCATATTTTCCTACGGACCCTCCGGGACCGTCAAATCACGGGTCCGGGTCCGTTTACCAAAAATATTGACCAAAGTCAACTTTATTCAATTAATTATCATAAATTCAACTGTTTAACATATTTCCACATAAAGGCTTCCCGGCTACGCGCCGGGTCTGCGCACGCATATTGAGGTGAGATTAACAGAGGCTTTCGGGGCCTCGAAACACAGTTTTAGCTAAATTTACATAGGATCACCTTTTGGGTTATCACAATCTCCACCTCTAAAACAATCGTTCGTCCTCGAACGGACATAGAAAGGTACCTGAATCGAGGAAAAGGCGGGGATATCGGCTCCGCATATCGGACTCGGACTCCCAAGTAGCTGCCTCAGTAGGCTGACCTCTCCATTGAACCCGAACCGAAGGATAACTCTTCGATCTCAACCGCCGCACCTGCCGTTCTAATATGGCTACCAGATCCTCCTTATAAGACAAATCCTGGTCCAACTGGACACCGCTAAAGTCAAGTACATGAGATGGATCTGCAATATACCTCTGGAGCATAGATACGTGAAATACCAGATGCACGACTGACAAACTAGGTGGCAAGGCAAATCTGTAGGCCACCTCTCCTACCTTATCCAAAATCTCAAATGGACCAATGTACCTAGGGCTCAACTTGCCCTTCTTCCCGAACCTCATCACGCCCTTCATGGGCGACACTCGAAGAAATACCCGGTCTCCTACCATAAAAGCCAAATCTCGAACTCTACGATCTACATAACTCTTCTGCCTGGACTAAGCTGTGCGAAGTCTATCCTGAATAATCTTCACCTTGTCCAAGGCATCCTGGACTAACTCAGAACCCAACAATCTGGCCTCTCCCGGCTCAAACCATCCAATTGGAGACCGACACCGTCTACCGTACAATGCCTCATACTGAGCCATATGAATGCTCGACTGGTAGCTGTTGTTGTAGGCAAACTCAGCTAAAGGCAAGAACTGGTCCTATGAACCACCAAAATGAATGACACAAGCCCGCAACATATCCTCCAAAATATGAATAGTACGCTCGGATTGTCCGTCTGTCTGAGGATGAAATGATGTGCTCAAATCAATCTGTGTGCCCAACTCTCGCTGAAATACACTCCAGAAATGGGAAGTAAACTGAGTACCTCAGTCTGATATAATGGATATGGGCACACCATTCAATCTAACGATCTCTCTCATATAAATCTTTTACAACTTTTCTGCTGAATACGAAATTGATACTGGGATGAAGTGCGCTGACTTGGTCAGCCTATCCACAACGACCCATACTGCATCAAACATCCTCTAAGTCTGTGGTAGTCCAACTACAAAGTCCATGGTGATACGCTCCCACTTCCACTCGGGAAGCTGAATCTGCTGCATCAAACCACTGGGTCTCTGGGGCTCGTACTTAACCTACTGACAGTTCAAGCACCGAGCTACATAAGCTACAATATCCTTCTTCATCCTCCGCCACCAATAGTGCTGCCTCAAGTCCTGGTACATCTTTGCGGCGCCTGGATGAATGGAATACCGGGAATTATGGGCCTCTTGTAGAATAACTCACGAATGCCATCACTATTAGGCACACAAATACCGCCCTGCATCCTCAGAACTCCCTCATCATCCAGTGTGACCTGCTTGGCACTCTCGTGCCGAACCGTATCTCTAAGAGTACATAGATGACGATCATCATGCAGCCTGGCCCGAATACGATCATACAATGAAGAACGGGCCACTGTATGGGCCAACACACTGCCAGTCTCAGAAACCTCCAATCTCACAAATCGGTTGGCTAAAGCCTGAACATCCAACACAAGAGGTCGCTCCCCAACTAATAAATAAGCTAGACTGCCCATACTGACTGACTTCCGGCTCAGAGCATCGGCCACCACATTGGCCTTCCCCGGATGATAGAGAATGGTAATATCATAATCCTTCAGCAACTCTAACCATCTCCTCTGCCTCATGTTCAACTCCTTCTGTCTGAAAAGATACTGCAAACTCTTATGATCCGAGAACACCTCACATGGCACCCCATACAGGTAGTGCCTCCAAGTCTTCAATGCATGAATAATAGCTGCAAGCTCCAATCATGAACCGGATAATTCTTCTCATGAATCTTCAATTGACGAGAAGCATAGGCTATAACCTTGCCATCCTGCATCAACACTGCACCAAGCCCAATCTGTGAAGCATCACAATACACGGTATACGGTCCTGAACCTGTGGGCAACACTAACACCGGTGTCGTGGTCAAGGCTGTCTTGAGCTTCTGAAAGCTCGCCTCACACTCATCCGACGACCTGAACTGAGCACTCTTCTAAGTCAACCTGGTCATCGGGCTGCGATAGATGAAAAGCCCTCCACAAATCGACGATAATACCCTGCTAAGCCTAAAAGGATCCGAATCTCTATAGCTGAAGTGGGCCTAGGCCAATCTATGACTGCCGAAATCTTCTTGGGATCCACCTGAATACCCTCTGATGAAACTACATGTCCTAGAAATGCAACCCAACTCAACCAAAACTCACACTTGGAGAATTTGGCATACAACTGACTATCCCTCAGAGTCTGGAGGACGACTCTAAGGTGCTGCTCATGCTCCTCTCGGCTTCGAGAGTATATCAATATATCATCAATGAAAACAATAACGAACGAGTCCAAATAATGCCTGAACACTCGGTTCATCAACTCCATGAATGCAGCGGGGGCATTAGTCAACCCAAAAGACATCACCAAAAATTCATAGTGCCCATAACGAGTGCGAAAGGCTGTCTTAGGGACATCAGAAGCCCTAATCCTCAACTGATGGTAACCAGATCTTAAGTCTATCTTGGAGAACACTGTAGCACCCTGAAGCTGGTCAAATAGATCATCAATCCTCGGCAAAGGATACTTGTTCTTAATAGTAACCTTATTCAACTGCTGGTAGTCAATACACATCCTCATCGAGCCATCTTTCTTCTTGACAAATAACACTGGAGCACCCCAAGGAGAAACACTAGGACTATTGAAGCCTTTATCTAACAAATCCTGCAACTGCTCCTTTAATTCCTTCAACTCTGGCGGGACCATACAATACGGCGGAGAAGAAATAGGCTGAGTGCCCTGAACTACCTCAATACAGAAATAAATATCCCTGTCGGGTGGCATACCCGGTAGGTCAGCAGGGAATACCTCTGGAAACTCACGAACCACGGGCACAGACTCCATGGAAGGAACCTCAGCGCTAGAATCACGAACATATGCCAGATAAGCCAAACAACCCTTCTCGACCATGTGATGAGCCTTCATATATGAAATAACTCTACCAGAAGAATGACTAGGAGTCCCTCTCCACTCCAAACTAGGTACCCCTGGAAAGGCCAAGGTCACTGTCTTGGCATGACAGTCCGGAATAGCCTAATAGGGGGATAACCAATCCATTCCCAATATAACATCAAATTCAACCATATCAAGAAGAAAAAGATCAACCTGAGTCTCCAGACCACCAATAACTACTAAGCAAGCACGGTAGACTCGATCTACCACTATAGAATCACCCACCGGTGTAGACACATGCACAGCAGTACTCAAGGAATCACGGGACATACTCAAATAAGGGGAAAAATATGAAGACACATAGGAGAATGTAGAACCTGGATCAAATAACACCGAAGCCTCTCGGCTGCAAACTGAAGTCATACCTGTAATAACTGCATCAGAAGCCTCAACATCAGGTTTGGCAGGAAAAGCATAGCACCGGGGCTGAGCCCCTCCAACCTGCACATCTCTGGGTCTAACTGCTAGGGGATGACCTCTTCCTCTCATGGCCTGCCCTCCACCTCTATGAGTCTGGCCTCCACCTCTAGCACCACGACCACCTCCCCTAGCTGGCTGAAGGGGTGGGGGTGCACCTGCTACAGGGACCATGGCACGGGAACCCTGATATTGAGAACTACCAGAAGCTCTGGGGCAATACCTCGCAATGTGCCCCGAAACACCACAATAATAACAAGGCCTCTGCTGCTATGGCTGCTGACTCTGGAACTGACCCTGTCGGCCAAAATAACCACCTTGAAAACTCTGAAGTGGCGGTGCACTGATGGGTGCTGATGGTGCACTAATATGAGCTGGCGGTGCACTGTGAGATACCTGAAGTGCCGACTGATAGGGTCTGGGAGGATGACCTCTACCGAAAGAATCCCTGCCTCCAGATGAGGCTCCACTGAAACGACCGAAATGACGAGGCCTCTTGTCAGCCCCCTGACCACCACCCTGTGACAAAATCATCTCAATCCTCCTGGCCACATTGGCCGCATCCTAGAACGCAATATCAGTACCTGACTCCCCGGCCATCTGAAGTCTAATGGGTTGAGCTAAACCCTTAATAAATATCTGCACTCTCTCACGATCAGTGGGAAGTATCAGAAGTGCATGCTTGGCTAGAGTGATGAACCTGGTCTCGTACTGAGTGACAGACATAGATCCTTGCTGGAGGTGCTCAAACTGCCTCCGAAGATCCTCCCTCTGAGTAACTGGAAGGAACTTCCCCAAGAATAACTCGGAGAACTGAGCCTAAGTCAAAGGTGCAGACCCAGCTGGCCTGGTCAAACAATAGTCTCTCCACCAAGTCTTGGCAGAACCCGAAAGACGAAAAGTAGGAAAATCAACTCCATTGGACTCTACTATGCCCATGTTCCGAAGAACCTCATGACAGCTGTCTAAATAATCCTGGGGATCCTCTGATGGTGCACCAGTAAATGTAGTAGTGAAGAACTTGGTGAACCGATCCAACCTCCATAGAGCGACTGCTGACATGGCTGCTCCCTCAACTACCGGTGCCACAATACCCGGCTGAGCTGCTCCAACTGTCTGAAGTGTTGGAGTCTAAAACTGAGTGGCAAACTGCTCTGGCATGTGAATAGCAGGTGTTTGGATCCCACCCCTAGCCTGAGAACCGGCTGGTGAAGTAGGAAGAAGACCGGCCTGAGCCACACTCTCCATAAGTCCCGCCAAGCGGACTAGAGCATCTTGAAGCACTGGGGTGACAATGAACCCCTATAGGACCTGAGCTGGTCCGACTGGAACCGTCTGAGCAGGAACCTCACCAGCATAGTCTACCTGTGGGTCCTCTACTGAAGCTGCTGCTCTAGTTCTTCCTCGGCCTCTAATACGGCCTCGGCCCCTCGTAGGAGCTTCTATAGGAGGATCAGGCTGCTGATCTGTCGATGAGGAAGCACGCATTCTCGCCATCTGCGAGAGAGTAAAATATAGACTCAATTAGTACTTGGAATTCAAATGGCACGACTGAGAATGAAAGATATGAGGTTATTCCTAGATTTGCAGCCGTTAGGGATAAGTACAGACGTCTCCGTACCGATCCCTCAGACTCTACCAAGTTTGTCCGCGAGTTCTGAGACCTAAGCAACCTAGTGATCTGATACCAACTTGTCACGACCCGAATTCCCACCTTCAGGCCGCGATGGAGCCTAACGTTGCACCCGCTAGGCAAGCCAAAGTGTTAACTGATTTTATTTATTAACAAGTGAAAATAATAAACACTAACTAGATAATCGCGATAAATGCGGAAGTTTAATAAAGTATAACTAACAATAGCTAATAACGAAAAAATCCCTTTAAGTACAAAACCCAGAAATGGAGTCACAATCTCACGAACCATTCTAAGATTTAGCAAAAGACAACAGTTTGAATTAAAATGAGATATCTGTCTGGAAATACATAAATGATAGAAGGAAAGATAGACAGTGACGCTGAGATCCACGAACGCCTGCGGAACTACCTAGGTGTCCTCTGAAATGGAATGAAGGATACTCCCTCTAACGATGTCCACCGGGTCCGGCTGCGTAATCTGTACAACATAAAGAAGTGCAGGTGTAGCATCAATACAACCGACCCCATGTACTGAATAAGTGCCGAGCCTAGCATCGACGAAGTAGTGACGAGGCTAGACACGACCACAATAATTTACCTGCGCAGTTCTATAGTATGTACCAAAGCAAATAGCAAGAAATAAGCAGTTAAGCATGGTAATACGGGGACAAGTAATGGGGTAACAAGTGAGAAGAAAATACGAATAACTGAACAAACGATAATGCAAATGAACCAAGTCAACAGGAAATAATAACTCAAACAAAATGTACACGGCATAATCCTTCGTGCTTTTACTCTCATCCTCACAATGCAATGTGTAATGAAAGCAATGTAAATACTGACACGGAATCACGCTTCGTGCTTTTACTCTCGTCCTCACAATGCAATGTATAAATGAAAGCAATATAAATCATGGCACGGCATCACCCTTCGTGCTTTTACTCTCTTCCTCACTATGCAATGTATAGATAAAGGCAATGTAAATTATGGCACGGCATCACCCTTTGTGCTTTTACTCTCTTCCTCACAATTCAATGTATGAAATGAGTGAGATGAATACACGGCATCACCCTTCGTGCTTTACACTCTTCCTCACCCAAATCAACAACAAACAACAACTTGGCAAGGAATTTAACAATGTGAAATACCATTCAAAACCACCCAGCAAGGGGGAAAACATCAACCAAAAATAACAACAATGCCCGGCAAGGGACTCAGCTATAACCAATCTCTTACAAGTACATAACGTAATGAATTGAGTCCTCGACTGAAATATCATATCACAATTACTTAAACAGATATTGTCAGCAACTCAACAACTTTCCAAAGAAAAACTACTTCAAAACACAATAAATACCGGAATAATAACAAGTAATTCACAAAATTAGACTCACGGGCATGCTTGACAAACAATGCATAGGTACTTTTCACCTCACCTATACATTGAACATGATAATACAAGTAGCACATATGACTCGACACCTATTCCCTCACTAAAGTTAGGCCAAACACTTACCTCGGCTCCAAAAATGCAAATCAAGCCTCTAACACTGCTTTCCCTCTCGAATCCAACTCCGAAACGATAGTATTTAAGCATATTCGACTCAATAATATTAATAATGACTCAATAATTCAATCCCAAAGTCTAATTATACAATTCCCATCATTCTTCCCAAAATACCAAAATTTCACCCTGGGCCCGCTCGGTCCAAACACGAGGTTCGGATCAAAACCCGTTCACCCATTCCCCCACGAGCCCGAATATATAATTTGTTTTGAAATCCGACCCCAAAATGAGGTTGAATTTCCAAAAATTCCAAAAGCCCTAACTCTACCCAAAACCCCTAATTTCTACCTTTAATTTCATGTTTTTAGGCCTAGAATCTAATGATTGATGAAGAAAATGGAAGAAATTAGAGTTAGGATTACTTACCCAAGTGGTTATGGCTGAAGAAAGGCTTGGAAGTCGTCTATGGCGTTTGGAGAAGAAGGAGTTAGCGAAAAATTATGAAAATACCGTGTTGAATTCTATTTTTGAGCTATTAAATGACTGGGCAAAAATTGTACTGTGCGATCGCGAAATGAGGGCTGCTATCGCAGACCTTCATGGATCCCTTACTATGCGACTGCAGGAGAAGATGTGATCGCAGAAGAGGCATGCCACAGACCTTTGCGATCGCGGATGAGCTTGTGCGACCGCAGAGAGGACTTTACCCAGCCCCTACCCAGCTTACCTATGCGATCGCGGAAGGGCTTATGCGATCGCATAGGGTCACAGTACCCCCCCCCCCTCTCTCACACTACACTATGCAATCGCGGGGCAACCTATGCGATCGCATAGCACAAACTCTCAGACACCAGAAACAAGCACATACACTAGAATTTCCAACAACTTTGCACTCCGACACCTACCTGAAACTCACCCGAGCCCTCGGGGCTCAAAACCAAATATACCCACACCCTCATAAACATCCTACGGACTTATTAAAGTAATTAAACCACCAAAATAACATCAAAAACCATGAATTAAACTCCAAATTCCATAGAAGTTTCTCAAACTTCATAAACTATCAAAACTTTCCATTTTTTATCCGAAACACGTCAAACCAAGTCCGTTCCTTACCAAAATTTACAGATAACTCATATAATATATATTGAACCTATTCTAGGATCCGGAACCATAATACGGGCCCGGTAACACAGATTTCACATCAAAATTCATTTTCAAAAGTCTTTATTATTTTCAGAAAATAATTTTCTTTAAAAATTTATTTCTCGAGCTTGGGACCTCGGAATTCGATTCTGGGCATACGCCCAATCCCATATTTTCCTACAGACCCTACGAGACCGTCAAATCACGGGTCCGGGTCCGTTTACCAAAAATGTTGACCAAAGTCAACTTTATTCAATTAATTATCATAAATTCAACTATTTAACACATTTCTTCATAAAGGCTTCCCTGCCACGTGGCCAGGATGCGCACGCATATCGAGGTGAGATTAATGGAGGCTTTCAGGGCCTCGGAACACAGTTTTAGCTAAATTTACACAGGATGACCTTTTGGGTCATCACATTTTCTCTTTTGCGACTTGAAGCTTAGTGTCGGCCGAGTCCAATTGTGCTTGGACGGTCTCATTCTTCGAGGCTAAGATATCCATGTTCTTTTTGAATGCTTCATTCGCGGCCCGTATTTCATCCACCTGCTTTTCGAGCTGAACGATCTACTCAAGCCTCTACCGGACCTACAGAATCGGATCGTTAGTCATTATCTCCAACTCATCTTCACTATCGTGAAGTACCCGAAATACCTGCTCGCCCATATCGGTGTTCTCATCTCGAGCCGCAACCAAATCAACTTGAAGCTTCTCACTGTGAAGCCTATAGGTATCGCTTTTCTCGGTGAGGCCCCGAACCTCAACCTCGCGCTCCTCTCAAATTCTGAGGAAGGCTTCATGATGCAACACCGAACCCTACAAAAAAGGAAGAAGATGTTATATTAACTTACAATTCTAAGTATGAAAGAAATAAGAAAGAGGCTCTCGAAGTTACCCAATTCAGGGCGTGTTGAGCCTCATTAAACAAGAAAGCTTTGTCCTCCTCGATCACCAAGCCCCTCAGATAGCTAGCAATCCCAACAGCGGGAGAGAAGACTCGAGCATCCACCGGGACATTAAGCACTATATTCCGTCTGCGGCCTAGGTTAGCACTCGGGGCAGGGAATTGGTCAACCAGTCTCGGGCTCGATGTTGATCCAGTAACGCCGGATGAAGGTGCTTTCTTCGGCACCGGTAAGTCACCAAATCCGTTGACATCTCCCAAAAGTGGCAAACTCGACCCCATCCAAGAAGTCATGGATATATATCGCTCCTTCAGGCCCCTCACAAGAGAGACCTTCCAATATGGTAGCCTCGCGGATCGTAGCGTCTAAAAATTGAGGGGATTCGGAGATATAAATCAAGTCGAGATCGTCCCTCGGCACATCCTCAGCTTCTCGGGAGGCCTCGCCCCCAGTTTCTCTTTCCACTGTCTCAACTCGGGACAAAGTGACCTTGACTCCTTCTGGTTCAGGGGCTTAGGCTAAGGCTCCCTCATCAACTCCCTCTGTTTCAGGGGATTTTTGTACGGTGACACCGGCTCACACGCGGGTCACCAATTTGGTATTATTATCTTCCTCTTCTTCTTCGAACTCATCCCTTAATCGACGGATTGAGTCCGAAGGCATAACAACAGCACCTCATGTACTTGTGAGACCTCCTCGCCGGTCTTTTCTTTTCTGATCCCGAAGAACTCAGAGCGTGTTTCCTCTTCTTCTCTTGGGCCTTCTTCGGAGCAGGGAGGACTTCATCATCATCGGGAGAGTGTCTCATTTATACATCTCTCTTGTGACCTACAAAAGGGAAAGAAACAAGTGAGTTCGAGAGGAGGCCAGAACAATAACCAATCCGTGGAAGAGACTTATCTAAGGCAGAAACTTACCATGGTTACGGGCCTCCCATCGGCCCTTTGATAACGCTATACAAGCACGTTCGAATTAGGGTCTCTGTGACATTAGGCCCTCGACCCATTGCTTTAGTTTCGGGATCAGATCTGACATCTAGGCCACAGCTTCAACACCAAAACATAGATGAGCAGAGAAGATAGAAAGTGAAATAAGGAATTGAACATTCAAGGTGAAGTGAACTTACGTTTCATGTTCCACTTCTCAGGGAGAGTCATGTCTTCAGCGGATCAAGCCTCGATCCCAAGACTCATCGATGCTGGAGAACGGGGCTCTATTGGACCGACATGCAAGCTTAATTAGCCCTTCTCGGCAGAGCCGGGGACTGTAAAGGTGCATGAGGTGATCGGTAGAGCAGACGTAGAGGTTAAGCTTGATGCTCAAGTTATCCCCAAGAGAGCGAGTTTTAAGTATCTCGGGTCTATTATCTAGGGTAACAGGGAGATTGACGAAGATGTCGCACATCATATTGGAGTGGGATGGATGAAGTGGAGGCTCGCTTCTGGTGTTTTATGTGATAAGAATGTGCCGCCGAGACTTAAGGGTAAGTTCTATCGAATGATGGTTCGACCGGCTATGTTGTATGGGCTGAGTGTTGGCCAGTCAAGAACTCCTACGTGCTGAAGATGAAAGTAGCAGAGATGAGGATGTTGAGATGGACTTGTGGGTGTACCAGGAGAGATAGGATTAAGAATGAAGCTACCTGGGACAGAGTGGGAGTAGCCTCTGTGTAGGATAAGATGCGGGAGTAGAGGCTGAGATGGTTCGGACATGTTAAGAGACGAAGCATTGATGCTCCTGTCAGGAGGTGTGAGAGGTTGTCCATGGAGAGTTTGAGAAGAGGTCGAGGTAGGCCTAAGAAATACTGAGGAGAGATGATTAGACAGGACATGGCGCTGCTTCAGCTCATTGAGGACATGACCCTTGATAGGAGAGTGTGGAGGTCGAGGATTAAGGTAGAAGGTTAGTGGGTAGTTTTTAGTTGTTCATCGATAGTCTTAGTAACATGCATGTCCTGTCATATTCTTAGATTTGTATTAAGTTATGTGATTTTTGTTCGCCTCAGGTATTGTATTCCCCGTTGCTATTATTTGGTACTACTTATCCTTTATCTCTCCCTTTTTCTTTTCTCTTTCTTCTTTCTTCCTTCTTTGTTTTCCTCTTCTTCTTCTTGCCCTTCCTCAGTCGTGGGTCTATTAAACAGCCTCTCTACCTGCATTAGGTAGGGTTAAGTTATGCGTACAGACTACCCTCCACAGACCCCACATGTTGGGATCATACTGGGTTTGTTGTTGTTGTTGTTGCTTGTAAAGAAACGGAGGAGAACGACTATTCTCTAGAACGAAGGGTGAATTTGGCCTAGGGTGCCATTGTATCTTATACAGAAGGCGACGATGATGGGGTCTAAGGGGATAAACATGAAGGGGTAAATGTAAACACTTAGATACCCCTCCACGTGAATAGTAATCGATTCTTTAGGAGAAGGAAACACCACATCCTTGTTCACCAGTTACATTCCTCTTTGACTTTTTGAGGATGTCCATGGTGATGCTGCAAAATATACTTCAAGACCAGTTCACATCGGCCCTGCACCGTGGGGGTCTTCTCAATTTTGAAATCAGCAACAGTTGGGCACCCTGTCGGAACGAATTCCTCAGGGTGGGGCTATGCGCAGCCTCATCACCATCGGGCCGTGATGAAGAAGTAGCCTCCTTTTGCGACACGATTTTAGAAATTTTGTCCATTTATGAACGAGATAAGAAAGAGTTAGGATGATGTGTGGTTGATTGAAAATTTTGCGTATGAAAATTTTGAAGTAAAGGGATTTTTTTAAAGCAAGAGCAGAAAAGGCGATTGATTGTGAAAGTTTGAATGAGAAAGGGTTGAGGTTCTTATAGGTTGGAGGCGACGGTTCAGAACTGGTAATGGCCGACCAGCAGCTGACAGGCATTTAATACCTTGGTAACTTGACTGACGAGACGTTTCGTTGCTTACGTCATGATCGGGCCCCTCACTGACGTCATTATCTATCATGACGAAGTTCAAGAATTCATAATGTTTCTCATCACCTTATTTCCGAGAAACGAGGGGACTATCTGTATAGAATGGGCTTGCCCTTTTTATGACTAATCAAGGTTGGGTCATGATGGGTCAAGGTTCGGCCTCGTGTTATATCGAGCCATAATGCGGGGTTAGATTGCTGCGTTCATAATCCAGAGACCGATCAAGGTCGGGATCGGCCAAGATCGAGACCAAGAAAAATAGGAATCAAACGAGACCGATAGAAGTTTACCTGGCCAAGTAACGGTAATTCGAAATATCCGTAATCGACCAAGGATCACGGCGAAAATCTCGGCACGTATCAAGATGAGGCCGATAAATTAGCCTATCATAGGATTTTTTACTATATTTAGAGTTATAACATAAGTAAGACTCCCCTATTATATAAAGGGGGTCTGATCATTTGTAAAAAGGACACATTCACGCAATACAAATCAATATACTACCTTTCTCTTAAGTTCTAAATACTTTGTTACTCTGTTCGTAATTTCTAGTAGAATATTAGTTGGTTCCAGGGTGACCTAGCTCGAGGGCCAAAGCTATATATCTCCTTTGGTTTGCTTTTATCTCTATTTATAGTCAATTTCAATATCAATTTACATATTTTCTCAATTTAAGCCAAGTAAAATCATGTGTCCTTAAAACCACTTATAAATTCAATTGTTATCCGTTTTTAGGGTAAACATCGTGATAATTCATAAGGCCTCAATTCGCACCATAAATAAGGTTCTTTAACACCACACATGCGTGAACAAGGGCGGAACCAGCCCTTCAGTTATGGGTTTGGTAAAACTTAGCAGCTTTTGTTCGACATTTATGTTTGTCTTAAGAATTTATTAAATATGCACATATTATTAATTTAAAATCTTATAGCTTAAAAAAACTAGAATCTTGAACCAATAAGTTTCAAATCTCAATCTCCGCTTCTGTTCATCTAAGTGACATAACGTGCCTCCTAACAAAGGAAATTAACTGTGTGTAGTCATTACATAATGACATAAATCACTACTCCCTCCGGTCCACAATAAGTGACTAATTTGCTTTTTCATTTTTGTCCAAAATAAGTGTCCATTTGTATAATCAAGAAAGAATTCAATTAATTTTTACAAAATAACCCTTATGTACATATCCCTAAAAAGTTTTCTTACTCCTCACATTAAATATTTAATTAAGGATAGTTTAGTCATACTAGGTATTTTTGTATAGAATTTAGTATTTTCTTAATGAGCGTACCAAAAGCAAATTGATCACTTATTGTGGACCTGAGGGAGTATCATTCTGTCAGTCCTACCTTTTCCAAAAGGTACTGTTCAAATAATTGAATCAACTTTTCCTGTAAACATTATTTCAAAAAGTAAGGAGTGTTAAGAAACTAAGCTCAAAGTAACAATATAAAATAAGGAAAAACAAGCTAAGAGATATAGATAGAAAGAGAGGAAGGATTCTTATTTCTTCCATGTATTCAAGTATGTACAATGTGATGCCCAAACCCTCCATTTATAGGATGATATAGGTAATACAAAGGGATGTCATGAACATGGTATAAACTATTGAGGTCATGGGGGAAGATTATGGAGGAGGTTATGGAGGTGTGGGAGTTACAACCATAATGGTAAGAAGTAGTGGGAGGTTAATGGAGAAGAGTAGTGGGGGTAATTTCTTTAGGAGTTATGGACATCCACTAATATTATAATATTTCATAACACTCCCCCTTGGATGTCTATAGATAATGTGTCTTGTTAAAACCTTACTAAGAAAAAACCTTGTAGAAAAATATTATATCAACAATATCATCGATGATCATTTTACATCGGTTCCATCATCATACAATAAAGACATAACTTATTGGGATCTAATTATTTCCAGGTGCCTGAGCCTCTTCCATGAGGTCTTATAAAGTGTTATGTCATGGTGCTCTTACATAACACTTGTCTCCTTAGTATGACCATCTTTATTAGTTGCTCCTATCTTTCTACAAGGAGTTTTATCTTTGGAATCGATTAGACTATTACGCTTCATGCGTTCCATAGACTATGTCCATCATGAACTTTATTCTATTTGGAGCATTAGCAACTGAAATATAACATTTAGCTTTGGGTCAGCAAACACGCCTGGCAATATTTTACAAATGAATTATCACTTGAACTTCAAGTTCACATTTTCTTGAACGAGGATCTAGGTACACTCATAATAATTCAATCCATGATTACCTTTTCAGCTAACAATTTTCTCCCCCTAATGCTGGGATCACCAACACATATCCCCATCTCTCTTTTGGGACAATCATTGTGCATTGTGGTGGAACAATTAAATCATATAGCACATTCATATTTCTAGATGAAAATTATTTGGTTCCTGACCCAGAACCAATTATAAAAGGGATAATTTACCATAACTCTTTGTCTAGATGCGTACAAGTGTTGTTGTAAATTAAATAAAACACTTCATACCAAATTTCTATTTGGGAGTTTTGTTCTCATAACCAATGGTTTAACTATAATTGGAGGCATTCAATTTATGCTAAATCAACTTGAATTTAAATCAGCTTTATCAAGATAAATCACCATAATTTATATTCTGGAATTGTGCTCTAATAATTAGCAATCAACCTTGCATAATTTAAACTGCAAGTTGATAACAAACGCACATGTAATCATAGAATAAATGCATCTATTAAAATCATATAATAGTAAATGATCCACATGGCAGGTGGCTGGACCCATATATATATCACCTTTTATTCATTCCAGAATTCAAGGGATTTGTCACGACCCAAAATCCATGAGGTCGTGATGGCGCCGGACACCACTGTCGGGCAAGCCAATCATTAATTAATACAAGTGAAATTTCCTTTTTTAGAACTTTCGAAATCGTTACTTTTCATTTTTATACATAACATCTATATAGAAATCCATTTCGTAGGAAAAGCAACAGTTCATTTATGTAAAAACACAACCCAAATACATATATCCCAGAACCCGGTGTCACAAGTGCATGAGCAAATTCTAAGAGTTTATACAATTACTACAAAGCTTGTCCGAAATACAGATTGGACAAGTAATTTAGAAGTAAAATACAGTACATAGAGGGTGACTCTGTCGGCTGCGGGTCGTCTCTGAGTAATGCAGCTCGCCTAAGTCTCCAAGTCATCCTTATTGCTATGGTAGCACCTGTGCAACAAAAATGCACAGCAAGTGTAGTATGAGTACGAAAATAACGTGTACTCAGCAAGTATCCCGCCTAACCTCAGAGAGGTAGTGACGAGTGGTCGACTTGACACTTGCTATAAGTCGGTCTAGTATAATTTCAGTGAGACACTAAGCATGGATATCATAGACATATTTAATAATGACCAGGGAATAAGAAATATCAATTTGAATCATATTTAG
>ML245471.1:52435-66412 GCA_005239495.1 Nicotiana undulata
CCCCCACAAGTAATTTCATATATTTATTTAGTTCACCTAGGGGGACAATTCCCCCTCACAAAGTTAGAAAGGAGACTTACCTCGCTCCGAAATTTCGTAACCGGCCTCCAAGCCCTTCCGACGACTCGAATCGTTGCAAAATGCTCCGGAACTAGCCAAATAACGGCAAACTAATGAGAATATACTCAAATACTTGTTAACAATTCAAATTATACAAATTCCCAACTCCGCTTAGTGAATTGTCCTAAAATCCACTTTTACCAAATTTCTAGGTTTTCTCCAAAGCCCCATATTTTCCCAAAATTCATGTTCAATCCATGTAATAATCTCGTATTTAAATTATAAACATGAAGGAGTTAATTACATTGTGATTCATGACGAAAATATTCTCTTGAAGCTCCTCCAAAATCGCCCAAACCAAAGAAGAAATGAAGAAATGAAGAAATGACCAACCATTCTCAGTTTTTAAAACAATCTGCCTAGGTCATTTTCCGCACATGCGGTCTTCTGCTCGCACCTGCGCTTCTGCAGGTTCGCTCAATCTCCCGCACCTGTGGCTTCCTCAACTCCAGCCAAACTCCGCACTTGCGATCCAAACGCCGCACATGCGCCTTCGCAGGTGCGGAAATTCCCTCGCACCTGCGGTTCCAGCCTAGCCCATCCACCTTCGCTCCTGCGGCTCCGCACCTGCGGCCAAAGCCTCGCAGGTGCGGTCACACCAGATGACAGCAATTTCAGCCCTTTCCCAACTTCAACTTTGATCTGTTAACCACCTGGAATCCACCCGAGGCCCCCGGGACCCGGTCCAATCACACCAACCTGTCCCAAAACATAACACGGACTTGCTCGATCCCTCAAATCACATCAAACAATGCCAAAATCACGAATCGCGCTCAAATCCAAATCTTTAAGACTTAATAAATTTCGACTTCCACATCCGATGCCGCAACCTGTCAAATCACATCCGATTGACCCCAAATTTTGCACACAAGTCGTTTTCGACATTACGGACCTGCTCCAAATTCCGGAATCGCATTCCGACCCCGATATCAAATTTTCCACTTCCGTCAGACTCTTCAAAAACCTTCAATTTTCTATCTTTAGCCAAATGGCTTCAAAATGACCTTCGCACATCCGAATTCACTTCTGATCGCGCTCCCAACTCCAGAATCACCATATGGAGCTATTCCCATACTCGGAATCCCAAACAGAAGTCAATATATCTGAAATGCTCTTCAAGCCAAACTTAGGAAATTCCTTCAAAGATGCTAACTTCCACATTATACGCCGAAACGCTTCCGGGTTATCCAAACCCCGATCCGGACATACACCCAAGTCCGAGGTCGTTTACTACAAATTAGAGTCTGAGTCGATTCTTCCAACTTAAGGCTTCAAAAATGAATATTCTCCTTTCAATTCAACTCCGATCTTCCTGAATTTCAATTCCGACCATACGCACAAGTCAATATACCTGAAATGAAGTTGTTCATGACTTCCAATCACTGAACGACGTGCTAGAGCTCGAAATGACCGGTCGGGTCGTTACATTCTCCCCCACTTAGACAGATGTTCGTCCTCAAACGTACTAAGAACTTCTCTTGGATTATCTGAAATCATTGTTTAGCACCTCGTACACCTGCCCGTGCAACCACAACCCATTTGAGCTCACAAGTTTGATCAAATTTGAAGATATCCTCTTCTTATTCATACATTAAGTTTAGAACTCAGTCCCAACACCTGAAATTCTCTGCCATGCCTATTTCTAATATTTGAACACTGTATCAACTACCACACGAGGCACCAGAACGCAACCGTGTGCCTTTGTTGAATCAGCACCCTACGCCGCCTGAATCAGCTAGTATGTGCATCCATACCACTGACCACCCTAAGGCTGTAATACAATTCAAGGGCCCGTAATTAGGATACAAAGCCTCTTTTACCAAACACCGATCTCAAGTGATACTGGAAACCACATCAGCTCATACTAAACATTCAAATCCCTTATTCTTGCTCCTCTGAGCTCATGACATCCTTCTTAATACCGAACCGCATTCTCGATTCTTACTTCCAGTTACATACTTCTTACTGCACCTAACGTGCCGATAAGGGATGGCATAGGAATTCCATCATAACTCCTGAACCACTAATAGGGTGAACACTTCATCACATATATAAATCTTTTACTCGCCTCAATTCATGAGAACCATAACAGCACACAAGTGAGTTCTCACCCTCACAATATATGCAAATCCTTAAGTAGTGGACTGAACCACCATACCCTTCCGGGATCCGCCTACACCTGACAGGCCATAGCACTTGAATGCTTCCAAATGTAATCTATTACGACGGTCGACATGCCCCACACACATCTGCACAAACCATACACATACTCAATCATACCGAAGGAACTGATCATTGCCGTACATGTGCCATTTCAACCATGGCTAATCAGCTTATCTCATTTTAATCATCTTTAATTGCCTCATAGATAATAGTAACTTCCTTCAACTCATATCAAACTCAACCCTCACTCACCCCAGGTGACCTTGATTCACGAGACCATGCTGCCTAAATCCCGCAATCCGTCTCACACCATCCTGATGATCTTCCTACAACCCGAAGTCTATTTCTCTCACTCCTTCAATACCATCCTGCATGCTGAGAATAACATATAACACTCCAATCATTTTCCTCCTCCTCAGAGATTATACTGCAAAAGCTCGATTCTCAATCATGTTGCTGCCTGAAATCCTTAAACACCACAGTCTCTAACTTCCGAATTCACTAGGACCACTACTGAGAGTCACCTACCCTGATTGGCCCCGAATACAATCAACTCCAAGGCTCTTCTAGCACATGAACAGGCTCTTCAATGAAGCACGTGACTGAGTCATACCCTTACAACTTGACTATGCCTTAAGCACAAATTCTTAATCTTCCAAAGCCTAACCCTGGTCCAATAGGACCAATTTGCACATATTTATCATATGCCATGCTCACTTACCGCTTTACTCCTTTCTCTTAGTTGTAACAACTTGCCGATATGCCGACAATCCGCAGTCCCATGAGGACGCAACCCTACAACCCAACTGCAGGTGGTGGGACTCCCCCACTTAGCCCGAAGCTACTCCCTGCACCACTTCAGACACCGCCGAGATCTTTTCTTCTTGTTGAACTTACCTTGCTCAACCAATCCGTCCAATTATTCTGAATTTCCCTATTAGCATCCCCCAAATATTCAATTCTTTAGCACCATTGACACATTGTGCTTCTGATATGCTCAAATTACACTTTAAAATAGTGTGAAGTGGTCGAAGTGAAATATAATAACCCAACGAGGTTGGGGTCGAATCCCACAGGGAATAGGTGTGAAAATGTTACTTTGATAGTGTGATTCTTAACTCAAATCATAATTTCATTCCATTAGTAAACGGGATTATGGGAGTTGGTTGTGTAGTAATCTTATAGAAGTAGTAGCAATGAGAATTAATTAAATTATAATTAATATGATTAAGTGAACCAAGGTTGTGTCCCCTTTGTACGACATGTAATGCAAATGGATATTAATATGATATATTTCTAAAGGAAAGTTTTTGATATGCAATTGATTTCTAAATGACTACCCAATATTTTCCAATAATAGAATAGTATTTCCTCTTTATAATTTTCCCAAATGTAAAAGAGTTGCAATAATACCCAAATCACTTTATGCCAAATAAAACCATCTTATCCCTAAGTGATTCTATTAAAAAAGGTTTAAAGCCTTGAGTCTTTGATATTTACTCTTACCAACTCTAACCCACTTTTCCAAGCTAAGAAGATTTTATGGCATAAGTTAATGTTTGCAACCACTAAAAGGAAATATACAATGAAGAGTAAATAAATATCAACAACCCATTATGCATATATTCAATGTTAAATATCCAAATGCATAACACCCATTTAGGGTCCACAACCTTAGTATTTAAAGCTAGCTACTCATAATAAATGACAAAAAACTAAGAGTATTAAGTGTCATGAATGCTTACAAACCAAGAATGAAGTTATAATGCTTCCAAAAAGGAGAGAATATTCTAATAGGAGAATGTTCTTCAAAGACTAGACAAGAATGACCCACAAAACCCAAGTAAATCCTTTTATAGTGTGCCAAAGGTCGGGTAGAACACGGACAAAAATGCCCGTGCAGACAGGTTATGCGATCATATTCCTGTCGCATAACAGGAATGCGGTTCGCATCCTTCACGTTCTCATCGCATCTCTAAACCCTAGTTTCCTAGTCGTCACCGCATTGTTGATTTGTGGTTCGCATTATTGATGTGCGACCGCAGATTGACATCGCATTCTTGAGGCAGCTTCAGGCACCAGGGATTTTGCGGTTAGTTATGCGGCTCGCATGTGAGTTATGCGGTCGCATAATCGACCGCATTTTAGCTCTTGAAATTGGCCAATCTTTCTATTGCGATCTGCGATCCCTAGGTGCGTTATGCGTTTCGTATTTAAGTTATGCGACGCTCTCTTGTCAGATAAGCGATCGCATAGTGTTGTTTCCCTCACTTTTTAGCTTCTTTGCTTTCTTTTTCATGGTCCTGAGTATTTACACCTCATGCACTGCAAAACATCAAAATTCTATAAGTATAAAGGGTAAATGCTCTTGAAACAAACTATAATCTAAGAAATTTGGTATTAAATGTACCAAAATTCTCCGACACATCAACACCCCTAACTTAAACTCTTGCTTGTCCTCAAGCAACTAAAATGACTCTATCCTAACCTAGACTTAAACTACAAGACCGGAAGAAACTATGACCAAGGACAGTGTTAAGTGCCAGTACTACAAGCATGCATTTCATCCATTTGCCCGTCATGAACAGTTACTACTATTTATATGGAGACTACTCAACTTGTGAACTTTGAGCCTCGAACAATTTGACTAAATGTTACTCTCAGCTGAGTGCACTTGCACCCGACTTCAAGAACTCAACTACTGTTACACCTCACAGTTCATGTGCCCTTACCAAAAAGAAAGAAGGTCCCAACTCGCAATATTTACAAAGACAACACAAGGGACATATTTACCAAGACACTCACACTCACAAAGAATTTCAAGTGTTACAACACATCATACCATAGGCTTGCCCTTATTTTAATTCGTTACTACTTTAAGAACATTCGGTTGGAGATCCTCTAAGGACTTTTCTAGCTTGTAATGTAGGCTTAGGGAAGGGTTGGATAATCATTTAGGTACAATTAACTACACCCTCCTTGAACACTACTCACATCATTCTCTTTCATTGCCCTTTTCTTCCTTTCAAATTTCATAGCCTCATCGGATTTTAGTTACCAACGTAGAACTACCTCATTGAATTTCTTCCAAACTTCAATATTTATTTACATACATATCCATCTCTCTTTTTTTTTTTTTTTGCATACTTTTTTTTTTATTTTTTTATTTTGGAGCTTGAATAATTTTCAATTGAATCTTTTGAGGTATATGCTCTACACTCGATATACAACCTTGCCAATCTCCAATTCTTTCACCAAACCCCCAACTTAGGCTTTTGGCCTCATTCTCAATATTCAAGGAGCGACGGGTTCAAAAGATGGAATTACTTGTTTGAAACGGGAAAGGCTTGTAATGAGGTGTCCAACAAAAAGGCTAAAGGCTCAAATGGGCAACTAGTGATATTCATGCAAACATTTGGTAGCTTGAAAGGTTCACTGGGTTTCTCAATATCACAAAGAATGCCTAAGGTCATTTCTCCAACTCAATGTACTTATTATTAGCACCGAAAAACCAACTGGGCAAGTTCTAGCTGACAGAAGTAAACACAAGAATTATTGATACAAACATCTAACACACATGGCACATGACTGTTTGGTTCAACATCGTTTTAGCTCAAGAGTCAAGGCTTGACAACTCAAAACCTTTGTTATTTGCATGTATAATTCTAAGTACACATAGAGTCAACAGGCGAGCCTCAAGTACACAAAGTTGATTTTCTTTTTAACACATTATTTTTATAGGAAGGGTATGGATTATTTNGGTGCCGTGGTTCTACTATTATACCCTTGGAAAAGAACCCGGCGAAGAAAAACCATGGGGAATTCATTGCTAACAACTAAGGAGAACCCTACATAATTTAACGACTTGTTTTTGATATATATATATAATATTGTTTTTTTTTATAAACTGCAAACAAGAGTTAACGGTACTGAAATACATTAGTACCACAAAAGATATATGTACACCTGGTTTATTGACAACTTGGAGATATCACAACACCAAAGAAATAAAAACGAAAACACACATAACATAAAACAAAAATATAAGTACAATATCCTCCAAGTTGTCACAAAAACATAAATACACACCACCCCCAACTAAAAAGTATGCATTGTCCCCAATGCATAAGAAATGTAAAGACAGAGTGAGGTGCTCCCTGGGGCACACTAAGCGCTACGGGAGTCTGTGGTCTGCTGGGTAGTAGAGGTGCTACCCCCATCTGCTGACTGTGGAACTGTGGCCGGGGCAGCTTTGTCCACCAAGGAGCGCTGAATAGCAATCTGTAGCTGCTCCTCCTCTGTCGTCTCTGTAACTGTGGTGACAGCAACGCCCTTTCCCATCGCCTTAGGGCCCTGCTCCTCATCATCGGACCAAGAAGATCCCTCATCTGACTCCTCTCCCTTAGAAGCTGAAGAGTGTACATACTCCTCTCCAGAGGGTACATCAACTAGTGCAGGAGGAGAGGGAGGCGGAGGGACAATCGGGGTTACCTGGGTTGTCATAAGAGTGGAGAAATCAAGCCCTAGCCCAGGCCCAGAGGTGCCCTCTCCCTGCTCCCCTTTCTTGGGCAGGAGGGAAGAGAAATCAAACTCCAAATGCTGCAGCCGGTGGAGCTCCGTCTTCAGAGTGGACACATCGGTCCGGATCTATGGTAAGTATCTAACCTCACCTCTCTCCGCCTTCTCGATGCGTGCCTCAAGTTCTTGGAGGCGACCCTCGAGAGCATCACTGAAGACTGAATAGGAGTAAGGGCCTGCCGGATCAAAGTGGGAAGCTCACTCACAATCTTGTCGACCTTAGCATTGGTGTGCTGAGCTAGGCGACCAAGCTAGGAGAGAACAGGCAGTGGGATGGCCGAGGGGGCACTGGCACTGGCATCCGGCTGGGAGGAAGTAGTGGATGGCACTGCTGGAGAAGGCTAAGACTCTGAGGGCAGTGCGGAAGGCTGAGGCTCTGAGGGCTCGTCCTCTGTAGGGGTAGGCATAGGGATGACTGGAGGGGCAGCTGCTGCTCTGGGCCTCGCATCACTAATACGGGTGATATTGATATCCTTGTCGGCCTTTGCTGTCTTGTCACATGAAGGTATAAGAGGGACCTCAGCAGCTCGGCACAATGTAGTGATGAGGCAGGGGAAAGGAAATGAATTCTTCTTCTGCCAAGCTTGGACCCCAATCTGTTGAAAAATAATGTCAGTCACATCCATATTGATCCCTGACATAATGCGAGCAACGAGAATGGATTTCTCGATGCTTATATTTGTTTCGTTCCTTGAGGGAATCAGGCAGGAGACGACAAAAGAAAGCCATAACCTGCCTTCCCTCGTGAGATCTTCTTTGTAAATCTTGTGGTTAGGAGCGATCCAGGCCGGAGTCCCTCTAGCAATCACAGAGGTGACCCAAGCACGCTCTCCATCATGGTTGGCTAGCTTGGCCTCATATTCTGCTATACTTGGGCTCGGCGTTGAAAAATACTGAGCATGGATAGCGTCCCGGTGGCAAGCTAAGTCCACCCCCCTGACTAGCACTTGCTCACTGAAGATTTTGTTCCTCTTGTGATGGGCATTTCTAGAAGCAGCGTAAGAGGCATAAAATTCCCGCACCATTGTTTCATTGTACTCTTCAAGGGGCTCGGTGAAACATTCCCATTTTCTAGTTTTTATATTTTCTAGAATATGGGGGTACCGCTCTTGCAGGCCATTGAGACTTAGCCTTTTCTCAGGAAGGATCTTTCTTTTGCTCAGACCCTCCCGGTACAGCTGTCTAGACAGGGGCAATGGAAAGCGTAGCTGATAGTCGTCCCCTTGTTTCCTCCGTACCTCAGCTTCCAAGTTTACCTCCGGTGCAGTAGCCCCCCCATCATACTGGGAGGAACTTTCAACTATGTTCTGTGGAGGTGCGTGTCTTTCACGCTTGGATGGATTTGCTTGCTTTCTTGTAGAGGTTCTCTTAGCAGCGGGTGATACATGCTTGCGGCCCATTGCTGCAAAGAGAAAATACGTGTGAGTGAACGGACGGACAAAATAAAATAAAGGACGAAAAGATGCACAAAAGTACAGAAAAGTTCTGTTATGCGACGTGGCATGCGATCGCATTACCACAATGTGAATCGCAAACTTGTCGCAGAAGAATACATAGTTAAGCAAAAACACTAATGTGATGGCATATGCGATCACATAACCACTATGCGGTTCGCATATGCATCGCAGAAGTGCATGGACAAAATTGGAACCAATAATGCGATCGCATAACCCACCGCAAAAGTGAGCATGCGATCGCAAACAGGTCGCACAATGGGAGTTGGGTTGGGGGAGTGCACTGTGCGTGTATGCGACGCAGATGCGATCCGTATTTCGACTATGCGACCGCAAATGTGTCGCATAAGTCTTCTTCTCTAATGGGTCTAGGGCTAGAGTTGCGACACAAATGCGGTCCGCATTTTAGGAATGCAAACCGCAGATCGTTCAATTACAGATGGTCTAGTCCTAAATATGGTGGATTCTTGCACTGATCAACTCCCCAGTCTACCCTTCCCCTTCCCCTGTACGATTTCCCTAAAAATTCGAGGCGAAATGCAGGGAAACAACAGCATAACAGGGAAACGAATACGACAACTCCATAGCATTTATGAAACACAAACAAAAATTGGAGAAAACAAAACGGAAATCGGAGAAAAGAGTCAAGAGATACATTCCAGATGAACAGTTGGGCTTTTAAGGAGGAAGAATGCGCTGGATTTTTTTTTTTTGGGTGTGTTGATGCCGTGACAACTGGGCTTTGCGTTCCGTTTTCTCTTTTTTCTTTTTTTTGTGTTTTTTTAGTTGTTTTATTTTTGTTTAAGTGGGACGACGTGTGAGAGAGATGAGGGACTTACCTGGGAGCGAAATGCGGTGGGAGACGGACTGCATAATGAAAAATGCGATCGCATCTTCAGCATGCGGTGGTTTGAGTACTAGTACTCTGAGAGTGAAAATGCGGTGCACCATGCGATAGCATACATGTAATGTGGTTCACATAGTGCACCTTGGCATCGCATAGTGGCCATCAAATTTTCCCAAAATTTCTGTTGATGTCTGCGACCAGAATGCGAATCGCAAACAGGAAATGCGGTCACATATGTGCCGCATACTGGCCAATTTTCTCGCTTCTTGGCTTGTATGTGCAATTCAACCCTGTCTTTGAGATTGTTTGAACTATCTACACTCACACTCGTTAAATCGCTCCACGAGCCACATTTATGGAAAAACAAAAATAGAAATATGAAAAAGATAAAATAGAAATGTTACCACACATGGGTTGCCTCTCATGAAGCGCTTGATTTAACGTCGCGGCACGACGAAGTTGGTATTCCTTTGGGGTCATTCATCAGTATGACAAGGAACATCCTTCAGAGCTAATTTCTCTACCACATGCCTCTCACCTTCGGTGCCCAAGTAGTGTTTGACGCGTTGGCCATTCACCTTGAACGTATGAAGTCCGTCCTCAGTTGCTAGTTCCACAGCACCAAAAGTAGAGACATTCACCACTTTGAACGGGCCGGACCATTTGGATTTGAGTTTTCCCGGAAAGAGTTTGAGTCGGGAATTGAATAGTAACACCAAGTCACCAGTGTGGAACTCCCGTTTCAGGATTTTCTTGTCATGGACAACCTCCATCCTCTCTTTCTACATAGTTGCGCTCTCATAAGCAAGGAAACGGAATTCCTCCATTTCATTGAGTTGATTTAGCCTCAAATTTGCAGCTTCATCCCAATCCAGGTTCAACTTCTTGAGTGCCCACATGGCTTTGTGTTCAAGCTCCACGGGTAGATGACATGCTTTTCCGAACACTAGCCTGTATGGAGAGGTACCTATAGGAGTTTTGTATGTTGTCCGGTAGGCCCATAGTGCATCATCCAGCTTCCTTGACCAGTCGGTCCAGTTTGCATTAACAGGTTTTGCTAGGATGTTCTTTATCTCCCGGTTGGAGACTTCGACTTGGCCACTCGACTGAGGATGATAAGGCGTCGCCACCTTGTGCTTTACACCATACTTTTACAATAGGTCATTGAAAGCCTTGTTACAAAAAAGGGAACCACCGTCACTGAGAATTGCTCTAGGGGTGCCGAACCGTGTGAATATGTTTCTTTTCAAGAACGCGGTCACGCTCCTAACTTCATTGTTTGGAAATTCAACGGCTTTAACCTATTTGGACACATAGTCCACATCTACAAGAATGTATTTAATCCCACAAGAACTTACAAACGGCCCCATAAAATCGATGCCCCATAAATCAAAAATCTCAACCTACAGTACAAAGTTCATTGGCATTTCATGTCTCTTGGAGATTGACCCTTGGCGTTGGCATTGGTCACAAGATTTGACCTTTTGATTTGCATCATGATAGAGAGTTGGCCAATAATATCCACATTCAAGTACTTTCGTCGCCGTCCGGTCCCCTCCATGGTGACCCCCCACCGGTAATCATGACATGCTTTTAGAATTGGCATCTTTTCTTCTTCCGGAACACACCTTCTAATAATGTTGTCCGCACAGATGCGGAACAAAAATGGTTCCTCCCAATAGTAGTGACGGCATTCCCTCAAAAATTTCTTCTTCTGATATGATTCCAAGCCATCTGGAATAAGCTTACTCACCAAATAATTTGCAATGTCAGCATACCAAGGAGCTGAAGAAGAGGATAATGCCAGAATATGCTCATCAGGGAACGCATCATCAATATCTAAGTCATCTCTTGGGCGCCCGTTTTCTTCAAGGCGAGAGACATGGTCCGCAACTTGATTTTCAGTTCCCTTCCGGTCTTTGACCTCAAAGTCAAATTCTTGCAATAAAAGGACCCACCGAATTAACCTTGGCTTGGCATCTTTCTTCGCCATAAGATAGAGAAGAGCAGCATGATCTGTGAAGACTACCACCTTGGATCCCAAAAGATAAGCCCGGAAATTTCTCAAAAGCATAGACAATAGAAAGAAGCTCTTGCTCTGTCACTATGTAGTTTATTTAGGCCCCGTTAAAAGTTTTGCTTGCATAGTAGATGGGATGGAGAATTTTTTTATGCCTTTGACCCAATACCGCTCTAATAGCTACACCACTGGCGTCACACATAAGCTCGAATGGAATAGACCAATCCGGTGTGACAATAATGGGGGCCGTGGTGAGCTTTTCTTTAAGCTCCTCAAATACTTTGAGGAATTCATCATTGAATAAGAACTTGGCGTCTTTTTCAAGGAGTTTGCACATAGGGTTTGCAATTTTTGAAAAATCCTTGATAAAGCACCGATAGAAGCCGGCATGACCAAGAAAGCTTCGGATGCCTTTCACCGAAGTTGGAGGAGGGAGTTTGGAGATGATCTCAATCTTCTCCCGATCGACCTCAATGCCCTTCTTTGAAATTTTGTGCCCCAAAACAATCCCCTCATCGACCATGAAGTGACATTGTTTCCCAATTGAGCACAAGATTGATTTCTTCACACCGTTTTAGCACTTGTCGTAGGTTGTCAAGGCAATGCTCAAATGAGCCACCCATCACCGAGAAATCATCCATGAAGACTTCCAAGAAATCCTCCACCATATCGGAGAATATGGACATCATACATCGTTCAAATGTGGTCGAGGCAGGCATCCGACTAAAAGCAAAAGTGTCGTACGGGCAAGTGAAAGTTGTTTTCTCTTGATCTTCCAAGGCGATGTTGATTTGGTTGTAGCCGGAATATCCATCAAGGAATCAATAGAAAGATCTTCCCACTAGCCGATCAAGCATTTGATCAATAAAAGGCATAGGGAAATGATCCTTGCAAGTAGCATTATTCAGCTTCCGATAGTCCATGCACACTCTTCATCCGGTGACCGTCCGCGTAGGAATAAGTTCATTCCTTTCGTTGTGGATCACCGTCATGCCTCTTTTATTGGGCACACATTGCACCGGACTCACCCACGGACTGTCTGCAATGGGGTAGACAACCCCGGCATCCAACTATTTGATGATCTCCTTCTTGACCACCTCTTGCATAGAGGGATTTGATCTTCTTTGATGCTCTACGCTTGGTTTGCTCCCTTCTTCCAGTTGAATTTTGTGTTCACATATACTGGCGGGAATTCCCCGGATGTCCGCTATTGTCCATCCAATCTCTTGTCGGTGCTCCCGCAAGACATTTATCAATGTGTCTACCTGCACATCATTCAACAAAGAAGACACGATTACGGGTAAAGTATTATTAGGGCCAAGGAATTTATACCTCAAGTGCGATGGAAGTGGTTTGAGCTCAAGGTGCGGTGGCTCCATAATTGAAGGCTTGGCGGGCGGTGTCATTCGATTCTCTAGGTCGAGGGAAAGCTTCTTTGGTGCATATGTATAGGACCCACGCCCTTCCAGTGCATTGACCATCTCCGCATAACCCTCAATGTTCTCATCATCAAAATTTACCAAAATTCCTGCCAATGCCTCTCTGAGGCCCTCTTCTTCCATTTTTATCTCAACGGCATCCTCCACCTCATCAACCACATCGATTACCGAGATTCCCTCATAGGCACTTGGCAATTTCAAACCTTTGCTTGCTTGGAAAGTGACTTCTTCATCATTCACCCGGAATTTGATTTCATGTCGTTCCGAGTCCATCAATGCTCTTCTCGTTGCAAGGAAGGGTCTCCCTAGAATGATAGGAATCTCTTTGTCAACTGCACAATCCAAGATGACAAAGTCGGTCGGAAGAAGGAACTTCCCCACCTTCACAAAAACATCATCAGCGATGCCCAAGGGTTTCTTTATAGTTCGATCGGCCATTTGCAAACGCATGCTAGTTGGTCTTGGCAATCCCAATCCCGCTTGCTTGTAAATAGCAAGAGGCATCAAATTTATACTAGCACCATTGTCACAAAGTGCTTTCGCAAAATCTCTCAACCCAATGGTGCACGGGATAGTAAAAGCTCCCGGGTCTCCCTTTTTCTCCACTGTTGATGTAGTAATTATTGAACTAACCCAGTGAGTCAAATTCACCACCTCATTCTTCGTTTTTCTCTTCTTTGTCATCAACTCTTTCAAGTACTTGGTGAACCCCGGCATTTCTTGGAAAGCTTCCAAGAATGGAATATTCACCGACAATTGCTTCAAGATGTCATAGAATTTTTCAAACTTCCCATCATCCACTCTTCGTGCAAGTCGTTGAGGAAATGGAGGATTAGGTCTAGGAATTGGGGGAGGAGCTTTTGGGGTCTCCTTCGCCTTTTTCACGGCCTTTCCTTTTCTTTCTCTTTGATCTCATCCTCTAGGAGAGTTTCTCCAACCTCCACTACTACCGGCAACCCACTCCGTGCTTCCTCTCCTTTATCATTGTTCTCAACATCAATCACTTTCTCATTCTCGTCTTGTAGCACTTTACCACTTCTCGTTGTTATGGCCATGCAATGAGATGTCGACCCACTTGGGCCGCTTTACGGGTTTACCACCGTGTCACTTGGAAGTGTGCCTTTTTGCTTGGGAGTTTGCTCTCTTGATAGAACTCTCATTTGCAATTCAAGTTTTTGAATCGAAGCGGTGTGTGACCCCACCACCTCGGACATATTCCTCATTGTTGCATCATTTTTCTCTTGGTTTTGAAAAATCCGCTCTAGCATCCCTTCCATTTTAGATTCACTTGAAGATTGTGAAGAGTTGGAATATTGCACTTTCGGTGGTACATAAGGATTGGAGCTTCTGTTGGGG
>ML245472.1:0-10400 GCA_005239495.1 Nicotiana undulata
AATCTCTAACTGCTGAAACTTTCTTCAGGTCCACCTGAATGCCCTCTGTCGATACCACGTGGCTCAGGAATGTCACAGAACTCAGCCAGAACTCACACTTAGAAAACTTGGCATACAACTGCCGATCCCTCAGAGTCTGAAGGACGACTCTACGGTGCTGCTCATGCTCCTCTCGGCTGTGAGAGTATATCAAAATATCATCAATGAAAACAATAACGAACGAGTCCAAATAAGGCCTGAATACACGATTCATCAACTCTATAAAAGCAGCGGGGGCATTAGTCAACCCAAACGACATGACCAAAAACTCATAATGCCCAAAACGAGTGCAAAAAGCCATCTTGGGCACATCAGACGCCCTAATCCTCAGCTGATGATAACCAGATCTCAAGTCTATCTTAGAGAACACCGTAGCACCCTGAAGCTCATCAAATAAGTCACCAATCCTCGGCAAAGGATACTTGTTCTTGATAGTAACCTTATTCAACTACCGGTAGTTGATACACATCCTCATTGAGCCATCTTTCTTCTTCACGAACAATACTGGAGCACCCCAAGTAGAAACACTAGGCCTAATGAAGCCTTTATCCAACAAATCTTGTAATTGTTCCTTCAATTCCTTCAACTCTGGCGGAGCCATACGATACGGGGGAATAGAAATGGGCTGAGTGCCCTCAGCTAACTCAATACAAAAATCAATATCGCTGTCGGGTGGCATACTCGGCAGGTTAGCAGGGAATACCTCTGGAAACTCACAAACCACGGGCACAGACTCTACAGAAGGAACCTCAGCCCTAGAATCACGAACATAGGCCAAATAGGCCAAACAACCCTTCTCGACCATGCGCCGAGAATTCATATAAGAAATAACTCTGCCAGAATAATGACTAGGAGTCCCTCTCCACTCTAAACGAGGTACTCCTGGCAAGGCTAAGGTCACTGTCTTGGCATGACAGTCCAAGATAGCATAATAGGGGGATAACNGAAACTGCACCTGTAATAACTGCATCAGAAGCCTCAGCATCAGGACGAGCAGGAAAAGCATAACACCATGGCTGAGCCCCTCCCATCTGAACATCCCTGGGTCTACTTGCTGCAACCTGTCCTCTACCCCTTGTGGCCTGTGCTCCACCTCTATGAACATGACCACCACCTCTGGCACCTCGACCACCACCCCTAGCTGGCTGAGGGGGTATGGGTGCACCTGATGCGGGAACCATGGCACGGGAACCCTGATGCTGAGAACCACTAAAACCTCGGGGGCAAAACCTGGAAATATGCCCCATACCACCGCAAATGAAGCAAGACTTCGGCTGCTGAGAATATTGACCCTGGAACTGTCCCTGACGACCAGAATGACCACCCTGATAGCTCTGAATCGGCGGTGCACTGATGGGAGCTGAAGGTGCACTGTGGGATACCTGGAGTGCCGACTGATAAGGCCTAGGGGGATGACCTCTGCCAAAGGAATATCTGCCTCCAGAAGAGGCACCACTGAAACGGCCGAAATGACAAGGCCTCTTGTCAGACCCCTGTCCACCGACCTGGGATAATACCATCTCAATGTGCCTGGCCACATCGGCTGTATCCTGAAAGGAGATATCAGTACCCGTCTCTCTGGCCACCTAAAGTCTGATGGGCTGAGCTAGACCCTCAATAAATCTCTGAACATTCTCCCGATCAGTGGGGAGTATCATAATGGCATGCCTGGCCAGAGTAATGAACCTGGTCTCGTACTGAGTGACGGACATGAAGCCCTACTGTAGACGCTCAAATTGCCTCCGAAGATCCTCTCTCTGAGTAACTGGAAGGAACTTCCCCAAGAACAACTTGGAGAACTGAGCCCAAGTCAGAGGTGCAGACCCAGCTGGTCTGGTCAAGCAGTAATCTCTCCACCAAGTCTTGGCGGTGCCAGAAAGACGAAATGTAGCAAAATCAACTCCATTGGACTCCACAATGCCATGTTCCGAAGAACCTCATAACAACTGTTTAAATAATCTTGGGGATCCTCGGATGGTGCACCAGTAAATGTAGTAGTGAATAACTTGGTGAACCGATCCAACCTCCACAGAGCGTCTGCTGACATGGCTGCTCCCTCAACTGCTGGTGCCACAATACCCGGCTGGACTACACCGACTGTCTGTGGTGCCGGAGTCTGGAACTGAGTGGCGAACTGCTCTGGCATATGAATAGCAGGAGTCTGCGTCCCTCCCCTAGCCTAAGATCCAGCTGGTGCAGTAGGAAGAAGACCGGCCTGAGCAACACTCTCCATGAGTCCCACTAAGCGGACTAGAGCGTCTTGAAGCACTGGGGTGGCAATGAACCCCTCTGGGACCTGAAATGGTCCAACTGGGACTGTCTGAGTAGGAACCTAACCGGCAAAGTCTACCTGTGGGTCCTCTACTGGAGCTGCAGCTCTAGCTCTGCCTCGGCCTCTAGCACGACCTCGGCCTCATCCCCTCGTAGGAGTTGTAATAGGAGTGTAGGGCTGTTGAGCGAAACCAAGGGAAGCACGCGTCCTCGCCATCCGTGAGAGAGTAGAATAGAGACTTAATTAGTATTCAGAATTCAATTGGCACGACAGAGAATGAAAGATGCGAAGTTATTCCTAAGTTTGCAGCCTCTGGGGGATAAGTACAGACGTCTCCGTACTGATCCCTCAGACTCTACCAAGGTTGTTCATGAGTTGTCAGACCTAAGCAACCTAGAGCTCTGATACCAACTTGTCATATCACGAAATCCCACCTTCGGTCCATGACTGCGTTTAACGTTGAACCCGCTAGACAAGCCAACGTTTGAACTAAATAAAACTCATTAACAACTAAAACAACACAAGATAACTAAGGCATCGATGGTAAACAATATGAAGGTTAACAAATTACCAAAAATAATATAGCAACTTCGAAATAAAACCCATATACAAATCCCAGAACTGGTGTCACATACTCACGAACTGTCTAAGAGATTACTAAAACAAAGGTCTGAAAATAAGTACATATGACTGTCTTTGAACTATAAGATAAGACAGAGCTGAAAGTGAAGGGTAGAAGGTGACGCCAAGGCCCACGAACGTCTGCGGGTCTACCTCGATGTCTCCTGTATGAACTGATGGAATGGTCCGACCGTCAATGACCACCGGGTCCGGCTGCGTAGTCTGCACAACATAAAGAAGTGCAGGTGTAGCATCAGTACAACCGACCCCATGTACTGAGTAAGTGCCGAGCCTAACCTCGGTGAAGTAGTGACGAGGCTAGGACCGACAACAATATATGTACCTGTGCAATTCTATATAATAATAGGAAAATATCGACAGAAATAAACAAGTAAGATCGATGAAAAATCCCGTATGGTATTCTGTTTTGGGGTATTTTAATAAATGGGCAAAAATACCCTTCGCGTTCGTGTGCCCCTGGTCGCATTCGCGAAGGGTTGACTAACCTGGCCTATGCGTTCGCGAGTCCTTGGCCGCGTTCGCGTAGGTTTGACCCCACTGGCCAACGCGTTCGCGAGCATAGGGTCGCGTTCGCGAAGAACAAACTACCCAGCCCCCCAGGCCCCAGCCTAACACTAAGCGTTCGCACCCCTGGGGACGCGTTCGCGTAGAGTAAAATCCCAGGCCACAATAATTACCCTTCGCGTTCGCGAAGGGTATTACACCAGACACCAGCAAATCATCAAAAACACCAGATTTTTCCTTCTTTTCGCACCCCGTTAGCTACCCGAAACTCACCCGAGCACTCGGGTCTCAAAACGAAACACACACACAACTCCCAAAACATCATACAGACTTGTTCAAGCTTTTAAATCATCAAAATATCATCAAAACAAGGAATTAAACCTCAAAACTCATAGAAATTTCTTAAAACTTCATAAAGCTTAAATTTTCCAATTTTAATCTGAATCACGTCATTCCAAGTCTGTTCTACACCAAATTTCACAGATAAGTCACATAACATATATTAAACCTGTTCCGGGCTCCGGAACCATAATACGGGCACGGTAACACGGTTTTCACATAATTATTCATTTTCAAAATCCTTTATTATTTTCAGAAAATAATTTTTCTTTAAAAATTCATTTCTCGGGCTTGGGACCTCCGAACTCGATTCCGGGCATACGCCCAAGTCCCATATTTTTTTACGGACCCTCCGGGACCGTCACATCACGGGTCCGGGTCCGTTTACCAAAAATATTGACCAAAGTTAACTTTATTCATTTAATTATCATAAATTCCATTTTTCATCAAATTTCAACATAAAGACATCCCGGCTACACGCCGGGGCTGCGCATGCATATCGAGGTGAGATTAATGGAGGCTTTCGAGGCCTCAGAACACAGATTTAGCTAGAATTACTTAGGATGACCTTTTGGGTCATCACAAAGTTAATTGTGATTAGATTCGAGCAAGTTAGAGGTGAATTCAAAAGGAAAAGTAATAATTGAGCAGTGAGTGGCCCGCGGAATTGAGGTTATTTGGTATAACTTTGGCTTGAGGGAATAGGACTCCCCACTTGTTTGTTATGTGAAATGCATGGGCATGGTGTATAGGTATGGTGACGAGTATCTATGCACCACCCAAATTGGTTGTTAAACATGATCCCCTTTCTTGTTTCACACGTATTTGATCATTATCTTAATTATTATATGTTCATTATTGCTTCTATGACTATTTTGCCTTGTTGATCTGTTGTTAGATATTATTGTGATTATTTGAAAAGAGTATTGGTTGTTTGAGTTGGTTTCCTTTTGATATGTATAAAGGTTGAGAGGTTTGGCATTATCTTGACGAATCATATATATATATTTACGTTCCTGTTGGTTTCGTTTTGATAATATTGAGGAAGTAGTGAGAAATACAGTCTAACTGTTTCGTAATTGTTGAGGTTCACGTGGTTATTGGGTTTCATTGAGTTATTTCCAATTGTTGTTGTAAGTGTGTTAAAAATGTTGATTGTTCTCTTGAGTTTACCGTAGTATAAAAAAGACTGAGCTGGATTGACAGCGTTACGGTGTTTACTTATATTCTGGTTGGTTTTATTGTGAAATGATATTGGTTAAAGCTTACGAGCTATATGATTTTCTGTTTGAAATAGTGAAAATAATAGTATTGTGAAAGGCTTGTCCTGAATTGTGAAATTCTTTATGAATAAATTGATATGATATGTCTGGTGGGAGCGGGTTGCACGCCGCAACAAGGAGTGATAAGGGTGGACAAGTGGGATCGGGTTGCACGCCGCAACAGGAGAAATAAGGGTGATATATTTAGGGAGGAGCAATAAGGGAGGACAGGTGGGAGCGGGTTGCACGCCGCAACAAGAAGCGATAAGGGAGGACATTTATATTTTACTGATTTTCAAAGAAAATAAGGATTTGAAAAGCTAAATGTTTATACTTTACTGTTTTGTTTTTTTTAAAACAAAGATTTGGAACTTTCTATTTTATATTACCATTTTATATTTTCGCATTACTTTTATTCAAAGATAAAGTTTGAAAACTTGGAAATTTTTGAGGATTGGTTTTAGCTGAGGCCTGAAAGAGGAGGTTGTGTTATTTTATTATTATTGTAGTATTCGAATTGATGTGTTTAGATTTCTTCCTGTTTTATAATTATTGTCTCAGATATATTTTCTTGTTTCGTGTAGAATTATTTTATTGTGTTATCGTACATATATTAATATCACGGGTTTATTGTTAAAGCCCCGCCTTAGCCTCGTCACTACCTCGCCGAGGTTAGGCTCGGAACTTACTCAGTACATGGGGTCGGTTGTACTGATACTACACTCTGCACTCTTTTGTGCAGATCCAGGTACTGACCATCAGTAGAGATATTTAGAGCGGATATTCATTCATTTTGAGACACGAGGTACATCTGCCGGCGTTCGCATATTTCGAGAGTTTTCTCTTATTTTTACATACACTGTTTTATATTATTCAGAACATTTACACTATTTCTTTCAGCCATTATTTGTAGTATTCTTTAGTAGTTCGTGGATTGTGACACCAGACCCTGGGGTAGTCTTAGAGTTAATTATACAAGTAGTTCGTGATTCGTTTCATTTAATTGGTCTCTATTATTATTTTATTTATTGTTGTTGGGAATCATTTTAATTAAGTCCATATTAAATTTATTTAATTTTGCCTTAGTAATTATTAAGGAAATTAATTAAGCGACTACTATCATTGGCTTGCCTAGCAAGTGTGGTGTTAGGCGCCATCACGGTCCATAGGATGGGAATTTGGGTCGTGACATTTCCCGTCCGAATCTTTGTTTTCCTGTAAGCTATCTTCTTCTCATCTTGTGTTTCTCTGTTTCATCTTCTACTGCTCGCTAACACTTTGTTTGTTTTCCTGTAAGCTATCTTCCTCTCATCTTGTCTTTCTCTGTTTCATTTTTTACTGTACGCTAACACTTTGTTCTTCATGTGTTTGAGAAAATTCTTGAATGAATCAATTGGGTGGTGACACATTTTTAGATTATTCAGTGTGGTATTCGATTCACCTTGCCTTTTCCTCCGTCTTTCTTATTAAATTTTTGTTTTATGATATAGTGGACTTTTGCTATTAAAAGTTCAATTCTACAGATGCAACCTTGTCTCTCCTTACTCTTCTTGTTGTTAGCTTTAGCCTTTGGTAAATTTATCATTTGGATTGTTGTTTTCTTGTGAGGGGTTATTTGTGTTTTGACCAAAAAAGTTGAAGTGATGTGTTAAGAAAAAAGATGTCATAATAGTATTGAAGTGATAAATACATATACATATATGCCAACCACCCAAGAACAAAAGCAAGGAAAAGATCTTCCAAAAAGAAGGAAAAAATACAGTACGGAAAAACTCACTTGCAATAGGTATATGGATAAATTCAGACCTCATTGAATGATAAATGAAACTCAAATTGGCAGTTATTGTAAAATTTGATGAGAAGACCACCCAAAAGGGAACCCATAGAATACTAAACTGCAATGTCTCGAATTGTTTCTTCTGTTGGATCTAATTTTCGTCCTCTTTCTTCAATTTTACCTTAATTTGTGTCTCTATGTGTTTGCTTCATCTTTGTTTTCTGTTTCGAGACTCTTACTGAATACTGGACGATCTTGTGCGCCCTCGTGAGAAAATAGAGAAATATTTTAGATATTTGCTAAACTTGCTAACTAGCTATTTGCTGAAACTTATACATGTTAAATAAATTTCTTACTATCTAGACAATATCTATTGTTTTCATTGCTGCGTTATCTTTTTCTTTATTTAATGCACCAGGTTCTTGATAATGAGATTTTGGTGGGTATATGTTAGTTTTTCTATTTTATTGGATAATCACAGTAATTGTCTCTAATTTATCCATGTATGCTAGGAAATTAAGTCTTGGTTCATGATTTTGATATTTTCTGGATACAAATATGTTTTTTCTTGGGAACTATACTTAATCTGCTCTTCTTCAATTATGAAAAAGCAACTGATTACACATCAAATTTCATGTTTTCTGTTCTTTTCACTTTGTGAATTGTTCAAGTGATCCTTTTTTCCCACTAATTATTCAGTTGCAATGTTTCCATTTCTGGATATGCAATCAAAAGGTAGAAGTTGGCAGAAGAACCTATATTTCAAGAAATTACTGCGTTTGGGTTCCATTAAAAAATAAGTTTTATAAATAGTAGCTATAGAAAAAAATACCACATGGTACTTGATCTTGTTTGTCAAATCTAAGTGTGACAGTGATTCGCCATTTCAGATTGAGAACATGTAAATATTTTTCTTGTTTAATTTTTAATTTCTATTTTTGTAACGACCCGGTCGGTCGTTTTGAGCTCTAGCGCGTCGGTCAACAGTGGGCAGTCATGGAAAACTTCATTTCGAGTATTGTGACTTGTGTGTATGGTTAGAATCGAAATTCAGGAAGTTCAAAGTTAAATTTAAAGGAAAATTCTCATTTCGGATGCTTTAAGTTGAAGAAATTGACGAAGACTGGAATTTGGAGTAAACGACCTCGGAATCACGATTCGAAGGTTCCAGCAGGTTTGTACGATGATTTCGGACTTAGGTGTATGTCCGGTTCGGGTTTTTTATGACCCAGGAGCATTTCAACGTATATTGTAGAAATCAACATTTTTGAAGGAATTTCCTAAATTTGGCTTAAAGCGCATCTCGATGATTTGATTTCTGTTTGGGATTCCGACTCTGGGAATAGCTTCGTATGGTGATTTTGGAGTTGGGAGCGCGATCGGAAGTGAATTCGGATATCCGGAAGTCAATTTGAGGTTATTTGGCTAAAGTTAGAATTTGAAGGTTTTGAAGAATTCGACCGGAAGTGGAGATTTTGACATCGGAGTCGGAATGCGATTCTGGAAGTGGGAGAAGGTCCGTAATGTCGAATATAACTTGTGTGCAAAATTTGGGTTCAATCGGACGTGGTTTGATAGGTTTCAGCATCGGATGTGAAAGTTGGAAATTTCAAAATTCATAATGTCGAGTTTTTATGAGATTCGTGATTCCGGAGATTTTAGGGTGATTTGAAGCCTCGAGAAAGTTCGTGGCATGTTATGGGACTGATATTTGTGTTTGGACGGGGTCGTGGGAGTCTCGGATGTGTTTCGGGGTGGTTTCAGACCACTTTTCTCTATTTTGTTGTTGCTGGTTTTCTGGTGCTGCTGGTGTTCTATGCGATCGCAGCCTTTGTTGTGCGATCACGGAGAAGAAAAATGAGGGGTCTGAGTCTTGGCTTATGCGATCGCGGCCCCCTGGGTGCGATCGCGAAGAAGAAAATTGGAGGGCTGCTGGATTGGCTTACATGATCGCAGGAAGTGCAATGCGATCGCCGAGAAGGCTGGGGCTTGGCTATGCGATCGCGAGGCTTAAGATGTGATCGCGGAGAAGGATTTTGGGGAAGCTGTTCATTGGCTTCCGCGATCGCGAAGGTAATTCTGCGATCGCGGAGAGGAAAGATCTGGGCAGTGTTGTTTAAAAACGGGATTTTGGCATTTCCTTCATTCATTTCATATGCTATGGACGAATGTGGAGAGAATTTCAAGGGGGATTCCATCAAGCTTAAGAGGTAAGTTGCTTCTACTCATTTCTAGGATTAAATACAAGATTACTACATAAATTTGGTATGAGAAATTGAGGAAAAATTGAGGATCTCTTGATGGAAACCTAGAATTCGATAAATTGGGTTTAAAAACAAATTGAGCTTAATTAATGAAGTAAATTGTATATTTGAGTTAGTAAAGTTATGGGTAGAATTTATCTTCGAGAAATTTCGGAATCCGGGCACGTGGGCCCGAGGGCATTTGGTCAATTCCTTGAGCGGAGTTGGGAAATTATATAATCTAAATTTTTAGCAAATATTCGAGTATATTTTCATTGAATTGCCGTTATTTGGTAGTTTTGCGACGTCGTGCATCCATTGGAGTCGTCATAGATGCTTGGAAGCCGGGTATGGATCTTCGGAGCGAGGTGAGTCTCCTTTCTAACCTTGTAAGAGGGAATTGTCCCCATAGGTATTCTATGTACTGTGTGTAATTGTTTGTGGGGGCTACGTACGCACCAAGTGACGAGAGTCCGTGCGTAGAGGCTATTATTGCTATGTCCGGGTAGTTAGGCCCCACATCATGCTCTGTTTTCTACTCGTAATGAACTATATGTTATGAGCCCTGATTATATGTGTAGTTTTTGTTCCTCTGACATTTATGGAATTTAAATAATAGAAAAGAAATTATTTTACGGAAAGTAATATAAAAAGGAATTGTGCCATGTCGTGAAATTTTAGGGCCACAACATGCCTTATACTCTTTCTTGCAAATGACATATATGCTATGAACTCATGATTTTGCGTGATATTACTTTTCTTTGAGATTTTATGGAATTTGATAAATGGAAGGAATTGGTTATGGAAAGTAAATTTTTTTTAAAGATTACTGTGTGTGCATGTGACCGCTTCGCAATTTACATTCTGCGAGCGATGTGTACGGGCAGTGCACAGAGATCGATCCTCGGCAGTGCACAGAGATGATATAATTGAGAATTCACTTTTGGTACGGGCCGTTCGATCCTCGGCAGTGCATGGATGAAGTTGTACTACGTTATGATATGGTTACATTGAAAGACGCACTTATGGTTCGGGCCGTTCGATCCTCGGCAGTGCGCAAACATGACTATGGTAAGCATGCACTTTTGGGACGGGTCGTTCGATCCTCGTTAGTGCATAGCTATTTTTTCCTTATGACTCCGGCCGGTTGTCTTATTCCTTTGTGCGCATGATTATTTGGCATTGTTTTCATGGTTATTGACTTGTATGTGATATTTGGGGAAAAGAATGTAGCCATTGTTATCGTTCCAGAAATTGCTTTGTATAATTGTATAAATTCTTAGAAATTGCTCATGTACTTGTGTCACCGGGTTCTGGAGATG